>PVIC010043583.1:0-15368 GCA_004025085.1 Thryonomys swinderianus
TTTATTTTTATTTTTTAATTTTTGAGACAAGATCATGCTAAGTTACTAAATTTTTGAGTCTGGGCTTGAATTTGTACTCCTCCTGTCTCAGTCTGCCAGAGTCCTCAGATTATAAGCAGCCACAATGTCCATCTAATCCACTTATCTTTTGACTATAGGGTTAAAAAAAGTGCTCAGAATCTTGTATCTTTTTAAAATTTATATTGAATGGGCTTTGAGACTTGGGATACCTACGAGTCACATCCAATGTTGTACTCAGCTATTTTAAAGAAATAGTGGGTTGAAACAAAATGCATTTAGGATGGAGAAACAGAGGATTCATTTTCTCTCAGGCCAGTTAGGAGCGCCTTTCACCTGCATTTCTCTTTGGGTCATTTCATTCCTACCTGAAACACGTAGGAAGGAAGAGAGATCTGTTCACTCTGCAGTACTCTAGCTATATAACGTCCCTAAATTTCATTTTCACATCACTGATGCAGTGTGGGTCATCTGGAACAGTGTGGTAGTCAAGGAAACACATCCTTGATGAGTTTTAATCTATATCAGAGAGTTTTATTTTTGTTTTTGCAGTGCTGGGGTCTTGTGTATGATCAGTGAATGGTCTACTGAGCTATGTCCCCAGACCTAGAGTTTTTTGAATAATAGGAAACATATTCAATAATATACAGTCTTGCATCACAGAAGGACATTTCAATCAGTGACAGACTGTAGACAGTGATCCCAGTGGTTCCATAAAATTGTATCACCTTACATTGTGACCACCTTAATTGCCTAAGAACATGCTATTGATGTCCATTCAGTGATGAAAATGTGTAATGACACGTCTCTCAACACACTGTCCCCATTGTTAAATGGGGCATGGCTATACTTCATGGTAGTGCCTAACAAAATCCTGTTTCTCTTTTTCCTTTGCCCAACGTGGACTATTCTCCTTAAACGTGTTTTTCTATCCAATCTTGTGTCTCTTGGGCCACCAAGTCTTTCCTAAGTCCTTCTCCATCTGAAGAGTCCTTTTCTCTCCCTTCTTCTTTCCAATGGGCCTCCTCATTTATGGTAACCCCCCAACTCCTCCGGTGTCCCCTAAGGGCCCTTTCCTTATTTCCGCTTGGCCTCTGCTTTGTGATCAGTTATTCCTTTTCATCTTTCTGCTTGCTCCATTCTTTGCTCCCCATCTGTTATCTTTTAGTGACTGGAGCTGGAAAGAACTTCTGGATGCCTGTGTGTGACAGAGAAGTGGTGGTGGCCACATTATTCCTGGTCTGTTCATGCGGTCATATCAGCCCATGTTTCTATGTTTTCTTTTCTCCCTGTCAGAAGTGTTGAGACTTTCTTAGCATCAACCACTCTTGTGTACATTGCAGTAAGAGCTGATAGCAGATGGGCATAGTGATGGAAACCTCCCCCCTTGCAATTCCAGAGAGGCCAGACAGGATTACAAGTCGAAGCCCAGTCTGATCAGTTTACTGACTTAGCAGGAATCTGTCTTAAATTAAAAAAAAAAAAAGGGCTGATGTTGTAGTGCAACTGAAGACCCTGGCTTCAGTCTCCAGTGCCGGTGCTGGATGGTGGGGTGATGCCTGATGTCTTTCATTTCCTCTGCTGGTTTGATCACCAAAGGTTCCCCTCTCTTCTCTGAGCTTGGTGTGCCTTTAGCCTTGCAGTGGGAGTTTAAGGGAGGCCTCTTGACAGGTAACAGCACCACTTCAATTTGTTTCTTAATATTTCTGTGTTCAGGTCCTTTGGATCTCTGTGAAACTGACTTCTCACTCGCTGCACCTCCTGCAGTGAATCTGTGCCTTTCCCAGTTTCCCCCTTTCTGGCTCCTTCTTTCTCATTCTTACCACACCCATTGGAGAATATTCTTGGGAGCTGTGAATTCTCACTACATTTTCAAAAACTGAGATTTAATCCACATGTTAAAACCTACCCTTTAAAAGTATTCAATTCTGTGGTGCTTAGTATATTCATAAAATTGTTCAACTATTTCTACTATCTAGTTCCAGAAAACTTTCATCACTCTCCAGAGAAATAACCTTACCCATGACCAACTGGCCCCTCCTTCAGGCCCCTGGGATTTGCTAATCTTCTTTCTGTCTCCATAGATTTTCCTATTCTGGACATTTCATATAAATGGAATCATATAATACGTGTCCTTTTGTAAATGAATTCTCTCAGTATGATGTTTTCAAAGTTCACCCATGTTGCAGCATATACCAGTACTTCATCAATTTTTATGTGGGATAATATTCCACTATGTGGATAATGCCATATTTATTCATTCATGTGCTGATGGACATTTAAGTTGTTCCTACTCTTTGGCTATTATGAGTAATGCTAATATGAACATTTTTATATAAGTTTTTGTATGAACATCTGGTTTCAATTCCCTTGGGTATGTAATGAGGAGTGGAATTTTGAGGAAGTGCCAAACTGTTTTCATGTCTGTTTTATCCTGTGTTCCAACCAGCAATGTATGAGGGTTCAGATTTCTACGTATCCTTTTTCATTGATTATTGCCTTCTTAGCGGGTGTGAAGTAGCATCTCACTGTGGTTTTATCTGCGTTTCTTTGTGATGAATGATACTGAGCATATTTCCATGTGCTTATCAACCCTTCATGTGTCTTTGTTGAAAGATGTCTATTTAAGTCATTTGCTTGCTTCCAAATCATACAGTTTGTCTTTTATTGAGTTGGAAAAGTTCTTTATACATTCTAGATACTAGATCCTTAGGATACTTTTGGAAATATCTTGTCCCATTCTGTGGGTTATCTGCACTTTGCCAAGTGTCCTCTGTAGGACACCTGGTTTTGCTCCTGAAGAAGTGTACTTTTGCTGTTTTTTTCAATGGTTGCTTGAGATTTTGGTGTCATCTCACGAAAACCATTGCCTAATTGAGGGCCATGAATAGTTTTTTCTAAGTGCTTTATGTTTTTAACTGTTACTTCTAGGCATCTAAGTTACTTAAATTAAGTTTTGAATGTAATCTGAAGCAAAAGTCTAAGTATATAATATGGGCCTGAGCAATATTTTGTGATCCAGAAAATTTAGGCAACAAATACTAAAATGGGCAAGAAGGATTTCATCAGTATAAAACGCTTGTGCTTTTGAGCAAAGCAAACAGAATGAGAAGGTGATCTGTGGATGACTGGAGGTGGAGCTCGCTGGTACTGTGTGCACCTCCCATGGTCACAGGCCCGAGTTCAATCATTAGTGACACTAAGATATGAAGAAGGGAGAGAGGAAAGAGAGAGGGAGGGAGAGAGAGAGAAAGAAGAGAGAGGGAGGGAGGGAGAGAAGGAGAACACAATGAGAAGAGACAGAAGAAACAGAAGAGACACAGAAAGGAGATGAGAGAGAAGAGACAGAGGAGACACAACAGATAGGAGAGAGAGAGAAAGAAGAGACTGAGAGACAGAGAGGAGACAGACAGACAGACAGACAGACACACACGCACAGACACAGAGTCCAATTAAGGACTGAGAGGATATGTGTATGAGATGTACATCTGTTACAAGGTTAATACTCATAACATACAAGGAACTCAAAACAAGAAAACAGAAAACATGATTTCAAAAATGCTTATAAGACTGAGTAGATGTTTCTTACTAATGGCTAACAACTACATGAAGAAATGCTCAGCATCACTAATCATCAGGCAAATTCAAATGAAAGTCACCACGAGGGCCATCTCATACCCCTCACGATGGCCATTATCAAGAACTCAGGGTAGTGAGTGTAGACAAGGGTGTGGAGAAAGCATCTGTACACTGTTGGTGGGAATGTAAATTAACATGGCTATGATAAAGAAAACTGTGTAAGAATCTTTTTGATTTACATCTTGTACTCTAAGGACCTACTTTGAGGATAATGGTATAAGGAGTATTAACCATTGTTCCTGTCTTATAGTGTTAGAAAAAATAGTTTTTCTTAATAAAGAAAAAGAGTGGAAATTCCTCAAAAAACTAAAAATACAGCTACCATATCACCTAGCACTCCCATGTCTGGGTGTATGTCAAATATTTGAGATTCATATGTTAAAGAGACGTCTGCTTCCCCATGTCCACTGCAGCACTATTTGTAACAATCAAGCTATAGACTCCACTGAAGTGTCCTTCAGTGGATGAAAACATGGTGCATCTACACAATTGAATTCTATTCAGCCTTAAAAAAGGACAAGATTCTATCATTTTCAACAATATTGATGAACCCAGAGGACATTATACTAAGTGAAATAAACTAGATATAGAAAGACAAATACTGCCTGTTCTCATACATAGAAATGAAACAAAGAGTAGAATGGAAGGCAACACCAAGGTGTTTCACACAAGGTAAGAATAGGGACTTCTTGATAAAAATGCCAAATTTCAGATAAATGGAAAGAAATTATGGTAGATCAGTTTCAGAGCATGGTGACTACAATAGTGTTATTAGGTATTTCAAAATTGCTAAAATTCAAATGTTCTCACTATGAAAAATATTTACCTTGACTTACTCATTTCATGTTATATGCATATGTTAGCATCATTTTGAATCCTATAATTTGTGAGTTTACAATTAATATATGCTATTAACTATGGGTTTTTGTAGATGTCCTTTATCAGGCAAAGAAAGTTTCCTTCTTTTGTTGAGTGTTTTTTTCATAAGAGTGTTGGATTTTTGTTGAATGGTTATTTTGTATCTGATCATGTGGTTTTGTACTGTTTTCTATTACTAAGGTGCATTGGATTGATTAATTTTCATATCAACCAAACTTGCATCCTGGAGTAAATTCACTTGGTCATGGTGCATAACCCTTTCATAAACTGCTGGCCTTAATTTGGTGGTATTTTATTGAGGATTTTCATGCCTATATTCATAAAGGATGTTACTTACAGTTTTCTTTTCTTGTAATATCTTTGGTTTTCATTTTTGGTAATGCTGGCCTCATAGCCTGACTTGTGGCATTGTTTCCTCTTGTTTGGAAAGACTGTGTGAACTATTGGTTTTTCTATGTATTTTTCAACACAATTTAGCTTTATTCTACAATGTAAAAAGAAAAAAAGTGGAGGAGTCCTTTCGTCATCTGTGCTTCTAGATGTTGTCATCTTTGCATGATGCCTGGGTCTCTGGTAGCCTCCTAGGGCATCTAACCTATATCCTCCTGTATACTTGAAAATTTAAACTATCTCTAAATTATGTATAAAACCTAATACAATGTAAATGCCATGTAAGTAGTTGTTATATGTATTGTTTAGGGAATGATGACATTAAAAATGTCCATTCACGTTCAGTTCAGACTTAGATTTTAGTTTGCAAATAGTTTTGGTTGAATCTGTGTATGTGGAACCCACAGATAGAGAGGGTCAATCATGTGGTCCCTTCCCAAGTGTCGATGGGACTGTGATTGAATATCCCAGGACAAAGTCAAATACATTTTACAGATATAAATAAGCTCTAAACTTTTAGTTGCTCAAGAGAAAGATGATCCTAAGTGGGCTTGGCCTGCTCAGGGGAGCTCTTAAGCAGGACTTGATCTTTCTTGTGTGTAGTGTTGAATTTGAGAGTTTGTGGGGGTCGCTTGGTAAGGGCTTGAGATCAGCCTCCAGGAGCTGACAGTCATCTCAGGCTAATAGGTGGCAAGAAAAGGGGGACTTTGGTCACATGGCCACAGGGAAGTGAATTCTGCCAACAACCGGAGGGTCTTGGAAGTGGATCTTTCCCTGCTTGAGCCTCCCATGAAGATGCACCTGGATAACAAACTGCGCCTTGTGGTATCCTCAGCACAGATACCCATTATTCCTAGTCTCCGGTAATTTGTTATGCAGCAGTAGAAAACTCATGCAGGTACCATTTTAAACATGGCTCCTTTATGTTGGGAAAATATGTTAATAACTAATAAAGAGGATTTGTGGGCTGGAGATTTAGCTCAGTGGTTCTGGCGCCTGCCTCGCAAGCGCAAGTTCCCTAGTTCGATCCTGGTAACCACATACAACAATACCGGGCATGGTGGCCATGCCCACTGGTAATTGGTACCTCATACCACACATGCCAGGCTTGGTGGCTCAAGCCTGTAATCCCAGCACTCAGGAGGCAGAGGCAGGAGAATTGCTGAGTTTGAGGCTTGCCGGAACTACATAGTGAGCTCAGGGCCAAGCTGAACTACAAAGTGAGACCCAGTTAAAAAAAAAAGAGGATCTGTGCAGAGTCATGTTTGACAACTCAGGAATGAATGGCTGGTATCAAATGCCCCAGCAAGCTGCTTTTTCTTTTTCATTAGACCTGACACATCTGATGAGGCTAAGGTGCTGGGTTGTGGAGAGCTAGGGAATAAGTGTTCATCTTCCCACATGTGGTCAGCCCTGGAAAGGCCAGTGCATCTTGTCCTGGCCCAGGACAACCGTGGTTAGTGGAAACCACAGCCACTGCCGGCTGTGGATTCTGGGTTCCTTCTCTTGAATAGAAATCTATTCTAGAAACAGCATCTAAGTCAAAGAGATCCATGGCATTAGGAGGGATTCATAACAATGTAAATACAGTATCTGTTGGAGTTTTTTCCCTTTATACTACAAGTCATTGTTAGTTCTTGAAACCTTATTGCTCAGTAAAAAAGTGCTCAGGCAGATCCATTTTGCTAGATGATTCCCATCTGTTCGACTGCCAGTCTGGACATGATGCCTGGTTATTAAGTGTAGCACCTAGATCACCTCCTGTCTGTATATTTATAAATTATTTTTACAAGGTGACATTTTAAAAGAGATAGTCAAAACTGCTGACCTTTTTAACCTTATGTAAGAAAAGTTTGGAAATGTTTTAGTGTTACGGATTTATACAGAACAATTTTCTTTCTTCCTTTACTTTTTTTTCTTTGTCAGTTTGATGGGATCGAGAGTAGGTGTGTGCATTTCCAGCTTGAAGATAACAAAAGTGAGAGGCAGAGAAGTACCTTTTCCATTGTTTTTGCACTGATAATGAAAATGAAAATCAGATGGGTTTTTTTTTCAAGTTTAAAAAATGTCCAGTCATTTGTGCAAATGGTTTAAAAGCCTTGAGATTTTAGGAATATGTACTTGCAATTATTCTCTTTTAATAATTAATTACTAATATGTTTTAATCACTGAGCACATTGTTTTGATCATTAAGAATTTACAATGTAAAGATTATTTCAAGGTCAAATTTCAAATGTTAATCATTTTAACCTAATGCATGTAAATCTCTACTGAATTCAGTTTAAAAATAAAAAGTAAATCATTAATTTGTACTGGCATACTTACTGGAAATTGTCTTTTATTATTCTCTGCTATGGTTCAAGGTCATTTCTTTAATCTAACCTCAGAGCTGCATAGAGTCATCAGAAGAAAAATCACTCTACTCTCTCTGTCTTTCCTTAAAAATACAACTCTCACAGGAGACCTCTTCTAACTTTCCTTTTCTCTTAATTGTTCTCATTTCATCTTTAATTATTTCTGCTGCTGTGATGATGGTTTTTTTTTCCTCTTAGTTCTGAGAGCAGATTGTGTCACTGGGCTGAAGATACTTGGATTGCTGATATATCACACAGCGCTATTTTCTGGTTCCTGACTTCTGCTTGATATTTGGAAACTTTGCAGGGCATTTTCTTTCTGAAGAAATGGGCATCTGGATAACTGTAGCCTCTGTTAGCTGTGCTCTGATCAAGGCTGTGTGGGGCGTGGATTATAAGCCTAGAACTCGAGTGGCCCCCATGGGGCTTGAGGCCCTGTACCCTACTTATTGGTTCTGTGCGGAACATTTATATCCATCCTGTATTCTTGCATCCTCATATGGGAGGTAGGGACAGGCAGAACCCCCATGCTAAGCCTTGTAATAAGGCTGACAGGAAGCTGTGTAGGGTCGTCAGCTTCACCCACACTTGAGAAAATAATGTGGTTTCTTTATTCTGCTGTAGTTGATTTTCCCCTGAGCCCCTTCCACTGGCCACTGGGTAGTATGTAGCTTTTAGTCCCACCCATTTTAAGTTTCAGTCTCATTCAATTTAAGTTAAAAAGCCCAGTTCAATTAAAATAACTCCTTTAGGCAATAAGGCTAAATATGCCTCTGTATCCTCCCCTTTTGTCTGCCCCTAAATGGCTCAGGGCCAGCGAAGGGGATCGTGTGTTTACACATCTTTCTGCCACGCGGGTTCTTCGCGTACAGTACCCTCCCATCCACTTGAAACCATGGCTGGAACCCAAATCTACAGGTACTATGCTTCTTCCCCTACATAAGTAGCTATAATACAGTTTAATTCATATATTAGGCTTAGTAAGTGATTAACAAGAACAGTTATAGTGACATAGTGTAATACAAATTATGTGAATGTGTATGTGGTCTCTGTCTCCCTGTCTCGAGTATCTTTTTATTTTACATTTCACTCAAAAGAAGAACTTTATGGCTTCTCATTGGTATATCCAGATGCCAGCATTACCACTTTTGTGGTTTGGGGACATTAGTAAGACAAACAAGAGTTACTTGAACCCAAGCACTGCTGCGTACACCACGTCATCCATCTGATAACAGTGATGGCTACTGAGTGACTCTGCGGGCAGATGGTATATGCAGTGTGGATCCACTCGGGGAAGATTTGATTCACGTCCGGGGTGGGGAGAGGTGGGGGGATGTCGAGGGATTCCATCACACCACTCAGGTGCACAGTGGAAAGTTTAGGAATTGTTTGTTTTTTGACAGTTTCCATTTACTATTCTGCGTATGACTGACTGTGTGTAACTGAAGCCACAGAAAGTGAAACCTTGGGGTGTAGCGGGTGTTGTAGTCTTTTCAGGGGGCTCAGGTAATGCCGCTCTGGGACACAGCCAAGATCACTTCCTTGCTGCCTTTTGCTACTGGTGGACCCCTGAGTCTCATTCTTCCTGTCTCTGGGATGGGTATTATTTGGCCAGCTGGTTTTCAGCCCTATGAGAATTAAAGTGGCCCAGGGCAGCTGACCTTCAAGGCTTCCTTTGCAATAATCATGCTTTTTAAAAAAATTTTTAGTATTATTTTTAAAATCATGCTTTTTTGAGCTGCAAAGTTTATCAGGATATGTTTATGCTTGGGTTTATATGGGCAGCTGGTCAGGTGCCACTTTCCAAAGCTGTTGTAGTAGGAAGGCCAGGAGCCTCTGTCCTCAATAGCCTCATTAGAAAACGGGGCACTGCTGGCTTGTCCTCCTGGCTCTGGGTTCTCCTCTCCTTACCATAGTTCACTCAGCACCACGAGGAGCAGGTGCTCTGTGAACATCCTGTGGACAGGCTGGCTGTTGGTTTGCACAGGCAGGATGAGGCCGGCCGGCCAGCCTTTCCCAGAGCAGCTGCTTACCCCAAAAGGCCAGCTCTGGCTGCAGAGTCATCCTTGTGGTGCACAACACCTATCCCCTTGGTCTTTGTGTTTCTCCTATGACTCTTTCTGTTTCCCTTGGTGGAAGAATTCTCTAAGACCACTGTGAAGGGAAAGGCAAAAGATAAAAGCACATGAATGCTCTTTACAGTTCTACCTTTGTAATTTTACATTGCTTCCAGTGCAGCTTCTGGTTAAAACCCAATGAATCCTTGTTGCATGAATGAACTGACAAATGAGTTCTTTTTAAACAAATAGACACCCCTTAACAACATTTTGGTCAACAGTGGATCACATGTTGGCAGTGGTCTCCTCACTTCATATCACTTGTAACACCTAGGTATCTTGGTTTGTGTAAATAAATATGATGTCTACAGAATAATGAATGATCTAGTGACACACTTTTTACATTCCCCCCATTAAGTGATGTGTAACTGTGTGTATTTCTCAAGCAGCTTGCTGCCAGTTCATAACTGACACCCTGTAGAAATTTTACCATGAAGAAATTATAAATCTTTTATTGATTGTCAGATAAGTAACTGTAGCTGACAGAGAAGAGTGTTTTCTTTTTTCCATGAAAGCGGTCATAAAAATAATAAATTCCCAGCAAGTAATAAATTCAGTCACAAAAATAATGAATTCTTACCAAAGCAAAATCTTCCCTGGATAAAGCTAAATAGGCGCAAAGAAGAGTGTTCAGGCTATTGAAATAGGGGAGAGACCAGGACTGAGTGTGACTCATCTCCACTGAAACAAATAACAGGTAGGCTTTTAAGGCATGGGATGAGCTATGGAAAAATACTGCAAAGTTTGGGTGCAAAGATTGATCAGCTGAGTATGTTGAATACAGTATTATTTCATGAATCTGCAAATGTTTTTCTCTGTGATTTTTCCAGTTAGGTCCACTGATTAATGCTCACAAACTTAGGCACCTACTCTGTAAGAAAAGGTGAGACTAGGTATAATTTTTCTTGACAATTAGATTTCAAAGAGACGGCTTCCAGGTTCTTGACAAAGGTATTCCCTAGGTTGTAAAGTAGGAAAAGAAAGATGATTTGTATGTTTTAAAGTGACAGAGGTAAATTTGGAATTGTTAAGTTTTTTTTTTTTTTAAATAAGAAGCCAGGCTAAGTGGTGCCCCCCTGTAGTCCCAGCAATTGGAAGGCTGAGGCAGGAGTATCATGAGTTCAAGACCAGCTTGAGCTATATATCATTTCAAAGCAGCCAGGCCATTCTGGGCTACGTAGTGAGACCTTGTTTTCCAAGAAGAGGAAGGTGGAGGGAAGAGGAAGGGGAGAAGGAGGGAAAAGCAACAACATATGTTGTTCTAGGAAACATGCTCTAAAAAAGAGAAATTTGGACCTAGAGTTAATAAGCTTGTACAGTTGGGACCTAGGAATAAGCTTGTCTTATATTTAGTCAATTTGGGAGAAATGTCAGGTCATTTTGGTGCTTTAAACCATGCAGACAAGTGCTTGCCACCTGAGAATCTGGGGGAATTTGTATTTTTACACTGCTGTCTGTAAAGATTTCTTAGGTAAAATGTCATTGAACTAGTAACAGGAGAATGTAGCTAGTGCTTTTATATTTTGCTTTATGGTTCAGTCATTTAAGAATCAGAAAAAATATTGGGCAACATGGTTCACAGTGCTTCAGAGCCCCAGTGTCATCGACAGGAAGACATTAACCATGGTTCTTCCCCCCTGGAAATAACCATTCACAGTGAGTGTCTCTCCAGTTCTTATCTGTCATATTTTATTGGATCAGGTACCTTCTGCTAAAATATGTCACAAATATACAAATATATTTTCTAAAAAGTCTGTACTATGGACTATTCCTTCTTGTGTTTTTCTCATGGTTCTATACTTTTTTTTTTTTTTTTTGAGACAGGGTCTCGCTTTGTAGTTCAGGCTGACCCTGAGCTCACTATGTAGCCCAGGCAAACCTTGAACTCAGCAATCCTCCTGCCTCTGCCTCCTGAGTGCTGGGATTACAGGCATGAGCCACTATGCCCAGCACTATGCTATGTGGTATGTGGTACTGATTGCTGGTGGGTGTGAGTCACCATGCCCGGTATTGTATGTGGTTACTGGGAATCGAACCAGGATCTTGCGCTTGCTAGGCAGGCACTGGAACCACTGAGCTAAATCTCCAGCCCACTTTTTTCTTTTTTAAAGAAATCATCTTTTTTTTTTAGACAGGGTCTCGCTTTGCAGTTCAGGCTGACCTGAGCTCACTATGTAGCCCAGGCAAGCCTCGAACTCAGCAATCCTCCTGCCTCTGCCTCCCGAGTGCTGGGATTACAGGCGTAAGCCACCATGCCTGGCACTGTGGTATGTGCATTGATGGCTGGTGGGCGTGAGTCTCCATGCCCAGCATTGTATGTGGTTACCTGGGATCGAATTCAGGACCTTGCGCTTTCGAGGCAGGCACCGGAACCACTGAGCTAACCCTCCGGCCCTTAAAGAAATCATCTTACTTGACAAATAAGTTGGGAGATCTTCATTGTCATGATTCCACAGTATTAGAGAAGTTTAAAGAGTTCAGATGTTTTGGATTAAGTTACAACTGTACAGAAAAAAAAAACTGATTAAGAGAAAGTAGTCTAGTGCTGAAAGCAATGAGGAAATAATGAAGAATGAAAAGATAAATAGGAAATCTAAACTAATTGTACTGGTTAGGCTAAGAAGGCATTGACACCTGTTCACTTTGATGATGTTGGCTGTGGAGCTACCAAGAACAATAGAGCCCTGTGAGATTCAGAAAAATCTATCAGTAGGGGATAATGAAGTCAGTCTGAACTGGTTGCAGCTATGTTTTTTAACAGCACTTTAGGACTATTTCTAAGACTTTTCCTTTTAGATTTCTCCTTGTCTACATTAACCCAGTTGCAAAACAAGTATTTGCCAATCCTCATAGAGTTTTTAGTCATTATCTTGCTGAAGACAAATAGTAGCATGAGCCTATAATTATTTAGCACTGGAAATCCTACATTCCAGACAGCTAGCCATATTTGATGATTCACACAGATTTTTGCATCTTAAGTGCCTTCTGGATTATGTTTCATTACTTATTGAAATGCTAATTGCTAATAAGTTCAGCAGCAGCAATAGTTTTTGATATCATAAGGATGTCGAGCAAAGACCCTCATCCTTTAATTATTAAGTGCTGTATCCACATTTTTCCCTTTTAGAAGCTAAATACAGGTGACTTGTAAAGTGTTTATTTTGTACTTTGATATACTTTATCATTAGGATATAAAATAAATGTCTGAGGGTTTCTGATTGAAAGTCCTTTGAATTATATTAAAGAACAGAAATTACATGGGGGCAGAATGGTACATTCCAGCTTTAAGAAGACTGAGGCAGTGCCGGAGCCAGCCAGGCAAAACAGCGGGGTCGTGAAGTTGAGGGGCGCAGATTAAGAAAAGAGAAGACAGGAAAATGGGCTCGGGAGGACCTCTCAGTCAATACTGAGCAGGCACCCGTTTATTGAGCAGGTTATATTTATACTTTTTCAGAGGGCCAACATGGCCTCAAAAATGGTTACATTTTTTCTTATAGGGGAAGAAAAACAGAACAAAGCACCCAGGAAATCAGCACACAAACAGGAGAAGGATGTCAACTAGCACACACTTAATTAACTCTATTCAAATTGAGTCCTAACCTACACAGGAACAGGAAGGAAAACAACATGTTGCCAACTTGAGGAACAGAGGTCAGGGGTCCAAGTCAGAGGTCGTTTACCTTCTCAGGCATCCCAATGCAGCGATCCAGAGGTCGCAGATCATCTTGGGAGCTGGGCAGCACTGTTTGGCATAGTGCAGATCTCACAACTGCTAGTTGGTGCAGCACCCAGTGCAGATCTCCAGGCCTGAAAAGTCTCCTCCAGCAGGGTCTCTCCTCACAAGGCAGGAAAGCCAATAGTTCAAGGCTAGTCTGAACTACAAAGCAAATTCCACTCGAGAGCTTTTCTCAAGAAAACAAAACAAAAACTAAAACTCCAGGGATGAGAGATAGAACCGACCTCTTCCTATGAACACAGCACTTTTCAGTACATATTTTATAGTTGATTCATTTCAGAGGAATAGTTTAACCCATGTTGTTTGGATACTGATGATGTCATGGGTGAAATTATAACAGAGTAACGCCTAACACTCCTCCACTCTTCACTACAGAGTTTTAGTGATTGATTCTGCTAAGGTTTCTGGGGTGGTTTATCAGAGGTTGAACTGTGTTTCTCCCCAGACTCTCGTAGGGCTGCCTAAATCCCCAACATGATTGTATTTGGAGACAAGGCCTTATCAAGATAGTTAAGGTTAAGTGAGGTCATAAGGATGGGGTCGTGATTCAAGTGACTCTGCTTATAAGAAGAGAGACACGAGAGTGCACAGAAGACACAATGAAAAGGCAGCCAAGGAGAGTGAGAGGAGAAGGCAAACCGGCCAGCACCTGGATCTGGGGCTTCTAGTCTCCAGAACTGTGAGAAAATAAAAGACTGTTGTTTAACTTCTTCTGAGGTCAACTCTGTGGTATTTTCTTGTGGCAGCTCTCACAAACTAGCAAATCCTTTTTCTAAGAAAAGAAGTGGAGGGGCATCATTTTAAATCTGAGGACTTAGGAAATTCCCCAAAAGAAAAAAGCCACTGTGCAAGTACTTAATCCCTTATCATATTGAAAACTTCTTTTCCTTCCAGGAATTTGCAACTGAATTATAAGTTTCCAGAAGTAGAATTATCAAAGGGAGCCTGTGTAAAAGCCGAGAGGTATAAAGAAGTTTCTAAGGTGAGTAAATGAAGTCTGGTACTATCAGCCTCAGAAGGCTCTCCTGGGCCCTTCAGTTATCCTTAGCAACTAGATATATTGATCTGATAAACAAGTGGTGCATAAATGACAGAAGAGGAGTCTTAGTAGGCTAATGAAAGCATAAGGGAGCTGGGCTGTAGCTCACTGGGGGAATGCTGGATTAGGGGGTCCTGAGTTCCATTCCTAACACTGAGAAAAGAAAAAACCCCCCAAAACCCAAAAAACCCCTGCCCCAAACCCAGACATAAACCGAACCAAGTCAAACTGTGTCAGGCCAAGACAAGAAACCCCCAAACCAGTCAGCCAAAGAAAACCAAAAGCTACCACACTGTAGCATCTATTAGCATTTGTTCTTCATTGACTATTCCATTTTGTGTGTATCACATTATATTTACCTCTCACTTGATGGGCATTTCAATGGTTTCTACTTTTTGACTTTAAATGCTTTTCATATAGTTTTTCTCTGTTTTTAATTTTTATGTACAGTCAAAATAGTATTGCTGATATGAATGGCTATCTGTGCCTTTTTTGCTGTAGCTGTCAAGCCGAGGTCATGTGTAGGAGACAGATTCTGCAGAAGCCTGCGGTGAGAGGCTCGAAGCCGATCTGCTGACCCCTTCTCGGCTGCTTTATGAGGATCCCTCTTGAGCCTCACAGCACTCCTGGGGAGTAACTGAGCATTTTGCCTTCATTTTCCCACTTTTCTTCTGCTGGAATACATAGCATATTGCCTATGTTCTGTTCCTAAGCCTGGCAGCACGCAGATAGATTTTTGTCCCTTGAGTATCCAATGGGTATTGCAAATCCTGCAGCTGGTCCATTTACCTGTAACTCTGGAGATCTGGTCCTATTTCCAAAACAACGTTACTTGATATTTAAGAAGCGACCGGAATTCTAAGTTATTTTTATATCAATCTCAAAGCTTTTTCCTTCCCCCAAATCTCCTTGGGCTATAAATTAATCTGAGTCAAAACATGCTTTTAGGAGAGGGGGACTTGAAGCAGGACAAGGACTTGTTCTTTTTGAAATTGCATATAATTTAACATGGTATAACCTTTGAAGAGGAAATATGACCTGCTCAGAGCATCGCAGTGGGATTAACGGAGGCTCGATGTCTGAAAGCCCCATCTCAAAGAAAGCAGGTATTTGGTTTCAAATTATCAAAACAGCCTTGTACTCTTCTTGGAGTTATTTTGACATCTAAATAATAGTTCTGGCATTTCTTTTTAGAG
>PVIC010043584.1:0-15361 GCA_004025085.1 Thryonomys swinderianus
CAAAAGGTGATTAGCTCGGATATCAGGTGCTTCATGTAACCAAGCAAAATTTGGATTTCACACCGTGTTGCTATAAAATGTCGTTCAGAATCTGAGTGGGAGGTTACTCCCTCCTCAACCTGTGAATTATTTTCAAGTGTAGGAAGAGATTGCTCCTCCATGGTCCCTGTGCCTGAGGAGATCTCTGCCTCATTACTGAAATCCCACACTCTTTGTATGGGCAAATGGTGGAGAAGAAACGCAGTATTCTGTAGCTTAGAAACTGATTCGAGAAAAGCAGGCCTCCTTCGGAAATCTCTTGACTAGGGGTGCTATCCCACGGGGGCATATCTCCTTTTGACTACAAGTTCCATTCATGTGAAAGGCAGCTGGAGTGATATTCTTAGATTACTCCCTCAAAGAGAAACACGTGGAACTCAGACCTGCTTCTTGTGAAGTCAGTTTGAGGGACAGAGTGGAAATTAGCACCTCCCTGCTCTTAGCCGTCTACCTCCAGGAGGCAAGTATTTGTTCCTTTAGACTTCTTTTATCTGCGGTAGTGAAAGTTCAATGATGACGTCACAATCCCTTCGTAGAAACGTGTCATGATGCACTTCTATATGTGTTTGGAGCATTAGATCCTGAAGACAGAGGTGGAAAATGCCTGTTCTCCACATCAATTGCTTGGATGACACCTAATTGAAAGATGACTCTTTTCTATCAACATCCAAGAAAGAAAAAGGGAGAATAAGGGATATCAGAGGCTGAATCTCCATGAGCAAACCTGGAATTCACACCGTATTGCTATAAAATGATTTTCAGAATATGAGTGGGACTGTACTCCATGCTCACACGGGCATTATTTGCACGCGAAGGAAGAGATTGTTTCTCAGTTTTCCCTCTGCCTAAGGAGAACTGTGTCTTCTCATTGAAATTCCGCACGCTTTTTGTGGTCAAACCCTGGAAAGACGAACGTATTGTACTGATGGTTCTAATTTTAATCGAGTAAAGCACGCTGCCTCCTTGGGAAATCTCGGGAATAGGAGTGCTATTCCACTGGTGGATTTCTCCTTTTGACCGCAAGCTCCATTCAAACCATTGGCACCTGGAGGGATATTTGTAGATTACTCCCTCTAATAGAAATACCTGCAACGTATACGTGCTTCTTGTGAAGTCAGTTTGAGGAATAGAACGGAAATTAGCACCTCCCACCTCTTAGCCAGTTACTGCAAGGACGCAAGTGTTTGTTTCTTTAGACTACCTTTGTTTGTGGTAGTGAAAATCCTATTATGCCATCATAACCCCTGTGTAAAAAGGAGTCCTGGCACGCTGCTATGTGTGTTTGGACGATTAGAGCCTGAAGACTGAGGCGGAAAATGCCTGTTTTCCACATCAAAGTCTTGGATCATACCTAATTGCCAGATGCCTCTCTTTTCTAGCAACATGCAAGCAACTGAAAGTGATTATCTGGGATATCGGGGGCTTCATCTACCAAGCAAAATGTGGAATTCACACCGTGTTGCTGTAAAATGTCTATCAGAATGCGAGTTGGATGTTACTCACTGCTCAATCTCTGGACAATTTTCAAGTGTAGGAACAGATTGATTATCCATGGTCCTTTTGCCTGAGGAGATCTCTGCCTGATTACTTAAATCCCACACTCTTTGTATGGGCAAACCGTGGAGAAGAGACATATTATTCTGAAGCTTAGAAACTGAATTGAGAAAAGCTCAAGGCCTCCTTCGGAAATCTCTTGACACGCAGTGCTATCCCACGGGGGGATATCTCCTTTTGTCTACAAGTTCCATTCAACTGAACGGCAGCTGGAGTGATATTTGTAGATTCCTCCCTCAAAGAGAAACACCTGGAACACAAACCTGCTTCTTGTGAAGTCAATTTGAAGGACACAGTGCAAATTAGCACCTCCCTGCTCTTAGACGTTTACCTACAGGAGGCAAGTATTTGTTTCTTTAGAATTCCTTTATCTGCGCTCGTGAAAGTCTAATTATGATGTCACAATCCCTTGGTAGAAACGAGTCCTGATGCACTTCTATGTGGGTTTGGAGCGTTAGAGCCTGAAGACAGAGGTGCAAAATGCCTGTATTCCACATCAAATATTGGATTACACCTAATTGAAAGATGACTCTCTTTGCTAGCAACATCCAAGCAAGCAAAATGGAGAATAAGGGATATCAGAGGCTTAATCTCCACGAGCAAAAGCTGGAATTCTCACCGTGTTGCTATAAATTGATTTTCAGAATCTGAGTGGGACTGTACTCCATGCTCACTCTGGGCATTATTTCCACTAGTAAGAAGAGATTGTTTTTCCATGTTCCCTCTGCCTAAGGAGAACTGTGGCTTCTCATTGAAATCCCGCACTCTTTGTATGGTGAAAACCTGGAGAAACAGACTTAATGTTCTAATGCTTCGAATCTCAATCAAGTAAAGCTCACTGGCTCCTTGGGAAATCTCTTCACTAGGAGTGCTATTCCACGGGTGGATATCTCCTTTTGACCGCAAGCTCCATTAAAACCATTGGCACCTTGAGTGATATTCATAGATTACTCCGTCTAATAGAATCACGTGCAACTTAGACGTGCTTTTTGTGAAGTCAATTCGAGGAACAGAATTTAAATTAGCACCTCTCATCTCTTAGCGTGTTACCACAACTACTCAAGAGTTTGTTCCTTTAGACTACATTTGTCTTTGGTAGTGAAAGTCCTATTATGACGTCATAACCCCTGTGTAGAAATGAGACCTGGCGAACTGCTATGTGGGTGTGGCTGGTTAGAGCCTGAAGACAGAGGTGGAAATGCCTGTTTATCACATCATCTTGGATCTTACCTAATTGCCAGATGCCTCTCTTTTCTAGCAACATCCAAGCAACTGAAAGTCATTAGCTGGGATATCAGCGCCTTCATCTACCCATAAAAATTTGGAATTCTGCCCGTTTTGCTATGAAATATCTATCAGAATCTGAGTGGGATGTTGCTCCCTGCTCAATCTGTGAGTTATTTTCAGGTGTAGGAACAGATTGATTCTCCATAGTCCCTGTGCCTGAGGAGATCTCTGCCTGATTACTAAAATGTCGCACTCTTTGTATGGGCAAATGCTGGAGAAGTGAAGCCATATTCTGAAGCTGAGAAATTGAATTGAGAAAAGCACAATGCCTCCTTCGGAAATCTCTTGACTAGGAGTGCTGTCCCACGGGTGTATATCCCCTTTTGACAGCAATCTCCATTCAAACCATTCGCACCTGGAGTGATATTCGTAGATTACTCCCTCTAATAGAAAAACGTGCAACTTAGACGTGCTTTTGTGAAGTCAGTTTGAGGTACAGGGTGGAAATTAGCAACTCTCAGCTCTTAGGCAGTTACCACAAGGACTCAAGAGTTTGGGCCTTTCCTACATTTGTCTGTGGTAGTGAAAGTCCTATTATGACATCATAACCCGTGTGTTGAAACGAGTCCTGGCACACTGCTATGTGTGTTTGGACTGTTAGACCCTGAAGACAGAGGTGGAAAATGCCTGTTTTCCACATCATTCTTGGATCATACCTAATTTCCCTATGCCTTTCTTTTCTAGCAATATGCAAGCAACTGAATGTGATTAGCTGGCATATCAGGGCCTTCATCTACCCCCCAAAAAATTGGAACTCACACGGTGTTGCTATGAAATGTCTATCAGAATCTGAGTGGGACGTTATTCCCTGCTCAATCTGTGAATTATTTTCAAGTGTAGGCACAGAATGATTCTCTATGGTCCATGTGCCTGAGGAGATCTCTGCCTGATTACTGAAATCCCGCACTCTTTGTATGGGCAAATGTTATAGAAGAGACATAAGATTCTGAAGCTTAGAAACTGAATCAAGAAAATCACAATGCCACCTTCGGAAATCTCTTGACTAAGAGTGGTAACCCACGGGGGGATATCTCCTTTTGACTACACGGTCCATTCAAGCAAAAGGCAGGTGGAGTGATATTTGTAGATTACTTCCTCAAGGAGAAACACCTGGAACTCAGGCCTGCCTGTTGTGAAGTCAGTTTGAGGGATGGAGTGGAAATTAGCACCTCCGTGCTCTTAGCCGTTTACCTATAGGAGGCAAGTATTTGTTCCTTTAGACTTCCTTTATCTGTGGTAGTGATAGTCCAATTATGACGTCAAAATCCCTTGGTAGAAACGAGTCCTGCTGCACTGCTATGTGTGTTTGGAGCGTTTGAGCCTGAAGAAAAAGGTGGAAAATGCCTGTTGTCCACATCAACGTCTTGGATTACACCTCATTGAAAGATGACTCTCTTTTCTAGCACCATCCAAGCAAACCAAAGGGAGAATAAGGGATATCAGAGGCTTAATCTCCACGAGCAAAAGCTGGAATTCACACCGTGTTGCTATAAAATGATTTTTAGAATCTGAGTGGGACTGTACTCCATGCTCACTCTGGGCATTATTTACACGAGTAGGAACAGATTGTTTCTCCATGTTCCCTCTGCCTAAGGAGAACTGTGGCTTCTCATTAAAATCCTGCACTCATTGAATGGTCAAAATCTGGTGAAACCGACGTAATGTTCTGATGGTTCGAATCTGAATCGAGTAAAGCACACTGTCTCTTTGGGAAATCTATGGAATAGAAGTGCTATTCCATGCGTGGATACCTCCTTTTGACCGCAAGCTCCATTCAAACCATTGGCACCTGGAGTGATATTCGTACATTACTCCCTCTAATACAAACACCTGCCTCCTAGACGTGCTTTTTTTGAAGTCAATTTGAGAAACAGAGTGGAAATTAGCACCTCTCAGCTCTTAGCCTGTTACTGCAAGGACAGAAGAGTTTGTTCCTTTAGACTACATTTGTCTGTGATAGTGAAAGTCCTATTATGATGTCATAATCCCTGTGTAGAAATGAGACCTGGCACACTGCTATGTGGGTTTGCACGGTAAGAGAGTGAAGACAGAAGTGGAAAATGCCTGTTTTCCACATGAATGTCTTGAATCATAACTAATTGCCAGATGCCTCTCTTTTCTAGCCATATCCAAGCAACTGAAAGTGCTTAGCTGATATATCAGGGCCTTCATCTACCCAAACAAAATTTGGAATTCACACCGTGTTGCTATGAAATGTCTATCAGAAGCTGAGTGGGAAGTTACTCCCTGCTCAATCTGTGAATTAATTCCAAGAGTAGGAACAGATTGATTCTCCATGGTCCTTGTGCCTGAGGAGATCTCTGCCTGATTACTGAAATCCCGCACTCTTTGTAATGGCAAATGCTGGAGAAGAGACCTAATATTCTGAAGCTTAGAAAGTAAATCGAGAAGAACACAATGTGCCCTTCGGAAATCTCTTTACTAGGAGTGCTAACCCACGGGGGGATATCTCCTTTTGACTACAAGCTCCATTCAAGCGAAAGGCAGTGGGAGTGATATTCATAGATTACTTCCTCAAGGAAAAACACCTGGAACTCAGACATGCTTCTTGTGAAGTCAGTTTGAGGGACGGAGTGCAAATTAGCACCTCCCTGCTCTTAGCCATTTACCTCCAGGAGGCATGTATTTCTTCCTTTAGACTTCCTTTATCTGCGCTAGTGAAAGTCCAATTATGACGCCAAAATCCCGTGGCAGAAATGAGACCTGATTCCCTACTCTGTGTGTTTGGAGGGTTAGAGCCTGAAGACAGAGGTGGAAAATGCCTGTTTTCCACATCAAATTCTTGGATTACACCTAATTAAAAGATGACTCCGTTTTCTAGCAACATCCAAGCAAGCAAAAGGGCGAACAAGGGATATCAGAGGCTTAAACTCCACGAGCAAAAGCTGGAAATCTCACCGTGTTGCTATAAATTGATTTGCAGAATCTGAGTGGGACTGTACTCCATGCTCACTCTGGGCATTATTTTCACAAGTAGGAACAGATTGTTTTTCCATATTCCCTATGCCTAAGGAGAACCCTTGCTTCTCATTGAAATCCCGCACTCTTTGTATGGTCAAACACTGGAGAGACCGACGTAATGTTCTGATGGTTCAAATCTGGATCGAGTAAAGCACACTGCCTCCTTGGGAAATCTCTGGAATAGGAGTGCTATTCCACGGGTGGATATCTCCTTTTGAGTGCAAGCTCCATTAAAACAATTGTCACCTGGACTGATATTCATAGATTACAACCTCTAATAGAAACACCTGCAAATTAGACGTGCTTTTTGTGAAGTCAGTTAGAGGAACAGAGTGGAAATTGGCACTTCCCTGCTCTTAACCACTTACTGCAAAGACTCAAGAGTTTATTCCTTTAGACTATATTTGTCTGTTTTAGTGAAATTCCTATAATGACATCATAACACCTGTGTAGAAAATAGTCCTGGCACACTGCTATGTGTGTTTGGACCGTTATAGAGCCTGAAGACAGAGGTGAAATATTCCTGTTTTCCACAACAATGTCTTGGTTCATACCTAATTGCCAGATGACTCATTTTTCTAGCAACATCCAAGCAACAGAAAGTGATTTGCTGGGATATCAGGGGCTTCAACTACCCTAACAAAATTTAGAATTCACACCGTTTTGTTATGAAATGTCTATCAGAATCTGAGTGGGACGTTACTCCCTGCTCAATCTGTAAATTATTTTCAAGTGTACGAACAGATTAATTCTCCATGGTCCCTCGGCCTGAGGAGATCTGTACCTGATTACTGAAATCCCTCACTATTTGTATGAGGAAATGTTGGAGAAGAGAAGCCATATTGTGAAGACTAGAAATTGAATGGAGAAAAGCACAATGCCTCCTTCGGAAATCTCTTGACTAGGAGGGCTATCCCTCGGGGGGATACCTCTTTTTAACTACAAGCTCCACTCAAGTGAAAGGCAGATGGAGTGATATTCGTAGATTACGCCCTCAAAGAGAAACACCTGGAACTCAGACCTGTTTCTTGTGAAGTCAGTTTGAGGGACGGAGTGGAAATTACCACCTCACTGTTCTTAGCCATTTACCTCCAGGAGGCATGTATTTGTTCCTTTAGGCTTCTTTTATCTGCGGTAGTGAAAGGCCAATTATGACGAAACAATCCCTTGGTAGAAACGAGACCTGATGCACTGCTATGTGTGTTTGGAGCGTTAGAGCCTGAAGACAGAGGTGTAAAATGCCTGTTTTCCACATAAAATCTTGGATTACACCTCATTGAAAGATGAATTCTTTTCAAGAAACATCCAAGCAAGCAAATGGAGAATAAGGGATATCACAGGCTTAATCTCCACGAGCAAAAGCTGGAATTCACACCGTGATGCTATAAGATGATTTTCAGAAGATGAGTGGGACTATACTCCATGCTCACTGTGGGCATTATTTGCACGAGTATGAATTGATCGTTTCTCCATGTTCCCGCTGCCTAAGGAGAACTGTGTCTTCACATTGAAATCCCGCACTCTTTGAACGGTCAAAACCTAGAGAAACAGACTTATTGTTCTGATGGTTCAAATCTGAATCGAGTAAAGCACACTGCCTCCTTGGGAAATCTCTGGAATAGGAGTGCTATTCCCCGGGTGGTTATCTCCTTTTGACCGCAAGCTCCATTCAAACCATTGGCACCTGGAGTGATATTCATAGATTACTTCCTCTAATAGGAACACCTGCAACTTAGACGTGCTTCTTGTGAAGTCAGTTTGAGGAACGGAGTGGAAATTTGCACTTCTCAGCTCTTAACAGTTACCGCAAGGACTCAAGAGTTTGTACCTTGAGACTACATTTGTCTGTGCTAATGAAAGTCCTATTATGACGTCAAAAACCCTGTGGAGAAACGAGTCCTGGCACTCTGGTATGTGGGTTTGAACATTTAGAGCCAGAAGACAGAAGTGGAAAACGCCTGTTTTCCACATAAAATCTTAGATCATACCTAATTGCCAGATGCCTCACTTTTCTAGCAACATCTAATGAACTGAAAGTGATTAGCTGGGATATCAGGGCCTTCATCTACCCAAACAAAATTTGGAATTCACACCCTTTGCTAAGAAATGTCTGTCAGAATCTGAGTGGGACGTTACTGAGTGCTCAATCTGTGAATTATTTTCAAGTGTAGGAACAGATTGAATCTCCATGGTCCCTGTGCCTGAAGAGATCTCTGCCTGATGAGTGAAATCCCGCACTCTTTTTATGGGCGAATGGTGGAGAAGAGAAACCATATT
Organism: Thryonomys swinderianus; assembly: GCA_004025085.1. Taxonomy (NCBI): domain Eukaryota; kingdom Metazoa; phylum Chordata; class Mammalia; order Rodentia; family Thryonomyidae; genus Thryonomys; species Thryonomys swinderianus. The sequence goes on from PVIC010043584.1 coordinate 8,140, forward strand.
CTGTAGCTTAGAAAGTGAATCGAGAATACCACAATGCCTCTTTCCGAAATCTCTTGACTATTAGTGCTATCCCACGGGGTGTTATCTCCTTTTGACGACAAGCTCCATTCAAGCGAAAGGCAGCTGGAGTGATACTCTTAGATTACTCCCTCAAAGAGAAACACCTGGAACTCAGACCTGATTCTTCTGAAGTCAGTTTGAAGGACGGAGCAGAAATTAGGACTGTCTGCTCTTAGCCATTTACCTCCAGGGGGCAAGTATTTGCTCCTTTAGACATGCTTTATCTTCGGTAGTGAAAATCCAATTATGACTTCACAATCCCTTGGTAGAAACGAGTCCTGATGCACTGCTATCTGTGTTTGGAGCATTAGAGCTTGAAGACAGCGGTGCAAAATGCCTGTTTTCACCATCAAATCGTGGATTACACCTTATTGAAAAATGACTCTCTTTTCTAGCAACATCCAAGCTAGCAAATGGAGAATAAGGGTTATCAGATGCTTAATCTCCACGAGCAAAAGCTGGAATTCACACCGTGTTGCTATAAAATAATTTTCAGAATCTGAGTGGGACTGTACTCCATGCTAACTGTGGGCATTATTTGCAGGAGTATGAATTGATTGTTTCTCCATGTTCCCTCTGCCTAAGCAGAACTGTGGCTTCTCATTGAAATCCCGCACTCTTTGTATGGTCAAAACCTGGAGAAACAGACATAATGTTATGATGGTGCGAATCTGAATCAAGTAAAGCACACGGCCTCCTTGGGAAATTTCTGGAATAGGAGTGCTATTCCACGGGTGGATATCTCCTTTTGACCCCAATCTCCATGCAAACCATTGGCACCTGGAGTGATATTCGTAGATTACTCCCTCTAATAGAAACACCTGCAACTTAGACGTGCTTTTTGTGAAGTCCGTTTGAGGAACAGAGTGGAAATTAGCACCTCTCAGCTCTTATACAGTTACCACAAGGACTCAAGTGTTTGTTCCTTTAGACTACATTTTGTCTCTGGTAGTACAAATCCCATTATGACGTCATAACCCCTGTGTAGAAACGAGTCCTGGCACATGACTATGTGGGTTTGGACAGTTAGAACCTGAAGCCAGAGGTGGAAAATGCCTGTTTTCCACATCAACGTCTTGGACCATAAATAATTGCCAGATGGCTCTCTTTTCTAGCAACATCCCAGCAACTGAAACTGATTAGCTGGGATATCAGGACTTCATCTACCCAAACAAAATTTGGAATTCACCCCGTGTTGCAATAAAATGTCTATCAGAATCTGATTCGGGCGTTATTCCATGCTCAATCTGTGAATTATTTCGAAGTGTAGGAACAGATTGATTCTCCATGTTCCCTGTGCCTGAGGAGAACCCTGCCTGATTATGGAAATCCCGCACTTTTTCTATGGGCAAATGCTCAAGAAGAGAAGCCATATTGTGAAGCTTAGTAATTGAATTGAGAAAATCACATTGCCTCCTTCGGAATCTCTTGACTAGGAGTCTATCCCACAGGGGGATATCTCTTTTTGACTACACGCTTCATTCAAGTGAAAGGCAGCTGGAGTGATATTCTTAGATTACTCCATCAAAAAGAAACACCTGGAACTCAGACCTGCTTCTTGTGAAGTCAGTTTGAGGGAGGGAGTGGAAAATAGCTCCTCCCTGCTCCTAGCTATTTACCTCCAGGATGCAAGTATTTGTTCCTTTAGACTTTCTTTATCTGCGGTAGTGAAAGTCCAATTATTACGTCAAATCCCTTGGTAGAAACGAGTCCTGATGCACTGCAATGTATGTTTGGAACGTTAGAGCCTGAAGACAGAGGAGAAAATGTCTGTTTTCCACATCAAAGTCTTGGATTACACCTAATTAAAAGATGACTCTCTTTTCTACCAACATCGAAGCAAGCAAAAGTGTGAATAAGGGATATCAGAGTCTTAATCTCCACGAGAAAACCTGGAATTCACACCGTGTTGCTATAAAATGATTTTCTGAATCTGAGTGGGACTGTAGTCCATGCTCACTCTGGGCATTATTTGCATGAGTAGGAATAGATTGTATCTCCATGTTCCCCCAGCCTATGGAGAACTGTTTCTTCTCACTGAAATTCCGAATTCTTTTTAAGGTCAATCCCTGGAGAAATAGACTTAATGTTCTGATGGATCGAACCTGAATCGACTAAAGCACACTGCCTAATTTAGAAATCTCGGGAATAGGAGTGCTATTCCACGGGTGGATAGCTCCTTTTGACCGCAAGCTCCATTCAAACCATTGGCACCTGGATTAATATTCGTAGATTACTCCCTCTAGTAGATACACCTGCAACTTAAACGTAATGTTTGTGAAGTCACTTTGAGGAACAGAGTGGAAATTAGCACCTCTCAGCTCTTAGCCTGTTACCGCAAGGATTCAAGTGTTTGTACCTTTAGACTGCATTTGTCAGTGCTACGGAAAGTCCTATTATGAGGTCATAACCCCTGTGTAGAAACGAGTCCTGGCACACTGCTTTTTGTGTTTGGAGCATTAGAGCCTAAAAACAGAGGTGGAAAATGCCTGTTTTCCAAATCAAAGTCTTGTATTACACCTAATTGAAAGATGACTCTCTTTTCTAGCAACATCGAAGCAAGCAAAAAGGAGAATAAGAGATATCAGAGGCTTAACCTCCATGAGCAAAAGCTGGAATTCACACAGTGTTGCTATAAAATGATTTTCAGAATCTGAGTAGGATGTACTCCATGCTCAGTCTGGGCTTTATTTGCATGAGTGGGAACAGATTGTTTCTCCATGTTCACTCTGCCTAAGGAGAACTGTGGCTTCTCATTGAAATCCCGCACTCTTTGTATGGTAAAAACCTGGAGATACAGACGTAATGTTCTGATGGTTCGAATCTGAATCGAGTAAAACACACTGACTCCTTGGGTAATCTCTGGAATCGGAGTGCTACTCTCCGGGTGGATATCTCCTTTTGACTGCAAGCTCCATTCAAACCATTGGCACCTGGAGTGATATTCGTTGATTACTCCCTCTAATAGAAACACCTGCAAATTAGACGTGCTTTTGTGAAGTCAGTTTGAGGAACAGAGTGGAAATTAGCACTTCTCATCTCTTATACAGTTACCACAAGGATTCAAGAGTTTGTTCCTTTAGACTACATTTTGTCTGTGATAGTGAAAGTCCTATTATGACGTTATAACCGCTGTGTAGAAACGAGTCCTGATGCACTGCAATGTATGTTTGGAACCTTAGAGCCCAAAGACAGAGGAGAAAATGACTGTTTTCCACATCAAAGGCAGGGATTACACCTAATTAAAAGATGACTCTCTTTTCTAGCAACATCCAAGCAAGTAAAAGTGTGAATATGGCATATCAGCGGCTTAATCTCCATGAGCAAACCTGGAATTCTCACCGTGTTGCTATAAAATGATTTTCTGAATCTGAGTGAGACTGTAGTCCATGCTCACTCTGGGCATTATTTGCATGAGTAGGAACAGATTGTTTCTCCATGTTCCCTCTGCCTAAGGAGAACTGTACCTTCTCACTGAAATTCCGCACTCTTTGTATGGTCAAACCCTGGAGAAACAGACTTAATGTTCTGATGGATCGAACCTGAATCGACTAAAGCACACTGCCTCCTTGAGAAAACTCGGGAATAGGAGTGCAATTCCACGGGTGGATATCTCCTTTTCACCGCAAGCTCCATTCAAACTATTGGCACCTGGAGTAATATTCTTAGATTACTCCCTCTAGTCGATACACCTGCAACTTAGACGTGCTTTTTGTGAAGTCAGTTTGAGGAAAAGAGTGGAAATTAGCACCTCTCAGCTCTTAGCCAGTTACCGCAAGGATTCAAGTGTTTGTACCTTAAGAATACATTTGTCAGTGCTAGGGAAAGTCCTATTATGACGTCATAGATGCTGTGTAGAAACGAGTCCTGGCACACTGCTATGTGGGTGTGGAAGGTTAGAGCCTGAAGACAGAGTTGGAAAATGCTTCTTTTCCACATCAACGTCTTGGATCTTACCTAATTGCCACATACCTCTTTTCTAGCGACATCCAAGCAACTGAAAATGATTAGCTGGGATATCAGGGCCTTCATCTACCCAAACAAAATTTGGAATTCACCCCGTGTTGCTATGAAATGTCTATCAGAATCTGAGTAGGACATTACTCAGTGCTCAATCTGTGAATTAATTTCAAGAGTAGGAACAGATTGATTCTCCATGTTCCCTGTGCCTGAGGAGATCTCTGCCTGATTACTGAAATCCCTCACTCTTTCTATGGGGAAATGCTTGAGAAGAGAATCCATATTCTGAAGCTTACTAATTGCATTGAGAAACGCACAAGGCCTCTTTCAGAAATGTCTTGACTAGGAGTGGTATTCCACGGGAGGGTAATCTCCTTTTGACTGCACGCTCCATTCAAGTGAAAGGCAGCTGGAGTGATATTCTTAGAATACTCAATCAAACAGAAACACCTGGAACTCAGACCTGCTTCTTGTGAAATCAGTTTGAGGGACGGAGTGGAAATTAGCACCTCCCTGCTCTTAGCCATTTACCTCCAGGCTGCAAGTATTTGTTCCTTTAGACTTCCTTTATCTGAGGTAGTGAAAGTCCAGTTATTACGTCAAAATCCTAGTTAGAAACGAGTCCTGATGCACTGCCATGTATGTTTGGAAGGTTAGAGCCTGAAGACAGAGGAGAAAATGCCTGTTTTCCACATCAAAGGCTTGGATTACACCTAATAAAAAGATGACTCTCTTTTCTAGCAAAAACCAAGCAAGCAAAAGGAGGAATAAGGGAAATCAGAGTCTTAATCTCTATGAGCAAATCTGGAATTCACACCGTGTTGCTATAAAATGATTTTCTGAATCTGAGAGGGACTGTAGTCCATGCTCACTCTGGGCATTATTTGCACGAGTAGGAACAGATTGTTTCTCCATGTTCCCTCTGCCTAAGGAGAACTGTGGCTTCTCATTGAAATCCCACACTCTTCCTATGGTCAAACCCTGGAGAAACAGAATTAATGTTCTGATGGATCGAATCTGAATCGACTAAAGCACACTTCCTGCTGGAGAAATCTCGGGAATAGGAGTGCTATTCCACGGGTGGATATCTCCTTGTGAGCGCAAGCTCCATTCAAACCATTGGCACCTGGAGTGATATTCGTAGATTACTCCCTCGAATAGAAACAACTGCAACTTAGACGTGCTACTAGTGAAGTCAGTTTAAGGAACAGAGTGGAAATTAGCACTTCTCAGCTCTTAGCCAGTTACCGCAAGGACACAAGACTTTGTACCTTTAGACAACATTTGTCTATGCTAGTGAAAGTCCTACTATGACGTCATAACCCCTGTGTAGAAACGAGTCGTAGCATAATGCTCTCTTTGTTTGGACATTTAGAGCCTGAAGACAGAGGTGGAAAATTCCTGTTTTCCACATCAACGTCTTGGATCATACCTAAGTGCCAGATGCCTCTCTTTTCTAGCAACATCCAAGAAATTGAAAGTTATTACCTGGGATATCACGGCCTTAATCTTCCCAAACAAAATTTAGAATTCACACCGTGTTGCTATGAAATGTCTATCAGAATCTGAGTGGGACTTTACTCCCTGCTCAATCTGTGAATTATTTTCAACTGTAGGAACAGATTGATTATCCATGGTCCCTGTGCCTGAGGAGATCTCTACCTGATTACTGAAATTCCACACTCTTTCGATGAGCAAATGCTGGAGAAGAGAAGCCATATTCTGAAGCTCAGTAATTGAATCGAGAAAATCACAATGCCTCCTTCGGAAATCTCTTCACTAGGTGTGCTATCCCACGGTGGGATATCTCCTTTTAACTACATGGTCCATTCCAGGGAAAGGCAGCTGCAGGGATATTCTTAGATTACTCGATCAAACAGAAAGACCTGGAACTCAGACCTGCTTCTTGTGAAGTCAGTTTGAGGGACGGAGTGGAAATTAGCTCCTCCCTGCTCTTAGGCATTTACCTCCAGGATGCAAGTATTTGTTCCTTTAGACTTCCTTTATCTGTGGTAGTGAAAGTCCAGGTATTACATCAAAATCCCTTGGTAGAAACGAGTCCTGATGCACTGCAATGTATTTTTGGAACGTTAGATAATGAAGACAGAGGAGAAAATGCCTGCATTCCACATCAAATTTTGGATTACACCTAATTGAAAGATGACTCTCTTTTCTAGCAACATCCAAGCAAGCAAATGGAGAATAAGGGATATGAGAAGCTTAACCTCCACGAGCAAAAGCTGGAATTCACACCAAGTTCCTTTTAAATGATTTTCAGAATCTGAGTGGGACTGTACTCCATGCTCACTCTGGGCATTATTTGCACGAGTATGAATTGATTTTTTCGCCATGTTCCCTCTGCCTAAGGAGAACTGTGGCTTTTCATTGAAATCCCGCACTCTTTGTACGGTCAAAACCTGGAGAATCAGACGTAATGTTATGATGGTTCGAATCTGAATCAAGTAAAGCACACTGCCTACTTGGGAAATTTCTGGAATAGGAGTTCTATTCCACGGGTGGATATCTCCTTTTGACCGCAAGCTCCATGCAAACCATTGGCACCTGGAGTGACATTCATGGATTACTCCCTCTAATAGAAACACCTGCAACTTAGATGTGCTTTTTCTGAAGTCAGTTTGAGGAACAGAGTGGAAATTAGCACCTCTCAGCTCTTAGAGAGTTACCGCAAGGACTCAAGTGTTTGTACCTTTAGGCTACATATGTCTGTTCTAGGAAAAGTCCTATTATGAGGTCATAACCCCTGTGTAGAAACGCCTCCGGGCACACTGCTATGTGGGTTTGGACAGTTAGAGCCTGAAGACAGAGGTGGAAAATGCCTTTTTTCCACATCAACGTCTTGGATCATACCTACCTGCCAGATGCCTCTCTTTTCTAGCAACATCCAAGCAACTGAAAGTGATTAGCTGGGATATGAGGGCCTTCATCTACCCAAACAAAATTTAGAATTCACACCGTGTTGCTATGAAATGTCTATCAGAATCTGAGTGGGACGTTACTCAGTGCTCAATCTGTGAATTATTTTCAAGGGTAGGAACAGATTGAATCTCCATGGTACCTGTGCCTGAAGAGATCTCTGCCTCATGAGTTAAATCCAGCACTCTTTTTATGGGCGAATGGTGGAGAAGAGACGCCATATACTGAAGCTCAGAATGTGAATCGAGAATACCACAATGCCTCCTTC
>PVIC010043585.1:0-15349 GCA_004025085.1 Thryonomys swinderianus
GCATACTGTGAGATAACGAACATACACTGCTATACACAGCTAAGTCCTGGGGCTGTTTGTCACACAGCAACAGAAGACTAAGACAAGAATGAACACCAGTGGAGAAGTACTATGGTATAGCAGCCCACAATCTATCTTATTTAATTCCCTATTTTACCTCTGGGTTATTTCTTTAAAAATACAGAACCTTCCCACTCTTGCTGGGAATGTACACTGTTATAACCTCTATGGAAGTCAGCATTGAGATTCCTACAATAATTAGGGTTAGAAGTCCCATTTTACCCAGCTATTGCTCTGCTAGGAATATATACAAAAGAATTAAAAGAACTGTATCATAATGACATATATGCACCCATATTCATAGCAGCTTGGTTTGTGATAGCTCAGTCTTGGAAACAACCCAAATGCCCATCAACTGGAGATGAATAAAGAAGATGTGCTTTTTTCTATAAAATGGAGTGTTACTCTGCCTTAAAGAATGATTAGTTTGAGTTATTTATACTCAAATGGACATATCTTCAGGACATACTCATAAGTGAAATAAATAGGTCACAGATATGTACATATTGTATCTGTTCTCTGTATGAGAAACTGAAGATGTTAATGAGTCTAGAATGTATGATGGATATTGGGAAATAGAAAATATTCAAAGGGAAATGTGAGGGAGGAGTGAGAAATGAAGGGTAAAGAAAAATGTGATGGTAATAAAAAAGAGAAACAAAGCTTATGTGTTTAGGGGGTGGGGGTTGTGGGGTAGATAGAGGAACAGGAAAAAATGAGAATTAAATTGTGTCATATACTGGCACCTATTCCCAATATTGAGTGTGATCATGATGTGTATATACAATATATCAATAAAGATAAACATTTTTTAAAATGCAGAACATTCAACAAATTTCCCCAGCCAGGAAGTAGTTAAGTGGGTCCCAGTGTGGTGGGATGTCATACCTCAACAAAGGGGAAGATTTCCTCCAAGTGAAGCATTGCTTGGGGCAGTCAAAGGCGCCCTGGAGGGGCTAATGGACCCCTAGATATCATTCCTGCTTCCTTTTCAAGGCTGTGCATTACAGCTTTGAGTTATAGCCTCAGACCATCGAGTATGTGCAAATTCAGGACCTCATCTTCCCCTTGGTAGAACTCTGGTTCCCAAGGAGATGGAAGCAGAGAAGCTCTGAAGGGATAAGTGTGGAAGACAGGTCAGGCAAGGAGGGCTCTGCAGACGTGGGTGAGGGGCCAGGGTCAGGTCGCAGGCCTTATAGTGGGCTGGAGCAGTCCTGAAGTGCTAGGCACAGAAGGGCAGAGTGGGAGGTTTGCTTTGTCACTTTTTTACCTGGAGAAGGAAGGGACGACCTAAAGGAAATCACGGGGAAGGAACCAGAGTTAAACTGTATTCGTTTTTGTAATAGGAAAAAGAACACACACACACACACACACACACACACACAATGTATTACATGCCTAAGGCACAGGCACATTCTTATTTAATCTCTGGGTGGCATTTTGAGTATGAAAAGATCTGAAAGTATTTTTTTTTCCATGAAAATAATGTGATTATCAAGCCCCTACAGGATGACTTGTTCATAAATTGTGTGGGAATCACACACAGGGTTTGAATGTGGAAAGAAATTCTGGCTGCCTGTGAATAGAACAATGATTCCAGTGGGGATTACAATTTCATTTGCATTGTAGCAGGACTCTGGAATTCCAGGTAAAAGACAGTGAGTGGAAAACTAAATCCAGGCTGGTTAGCAATGAGCGAGGGTGTCGTCTGATGTGGGAGACACAGCTGCGAAGATGTGTCATTTAGCTGAGTCCCCGGGGTTGTATGATCGCAGCCCCAAACTCAATGCTTTCAAGACAGCTCACGACACTTTTTTCCCATGGTTCAATATTATTATACAATATTTTAGGCACAGAGATATGGGAACAGCAATAAAAACTACCTATGCACCATCCATCCACCTGTGCGAAATCAGACACTTTTTTTCTTCCACGGTTCCTTCAGATTTTATGAAGAAGTACAACACTACAGATAAATTTGGGGTTCCTTTTGAAATTTCTCTAAGGCCATTCATTACTTTACCCCCCAAAATATAACATCTACTTTGATATTGGTGGCATCATGCCTGGGTAGGTTTTTTATATTTCTATCATGTTTATACACACATCCATAAATCGCATGTGACTAGTTGCCATGATTTTAAATATTAGATTAAAATTATAGTGGCCTTTTATGATTTGTTTTCTTAGTTTTTAAATTTTTGTTTTATAGTTTGTACTGAGATTTTCCATACTGGCACATGTTGTTCTGATTCATTGCTTTTAGCTATTAGTTCTTTTCTATTTTGTGGTAATCCATGCTTCTTTTGACAAGTTTATAGTTTATTTTCTTTCTGTACCTTTTCCTTTCTGCTACTACACGAATGCAATAATGAATGAGATTCCTTTACCTGTCTCAGCAAGAGTCTCTGTGTGGAAAAGTAGAATTGCTAATTTGGAGGAGATGCATAGTTTCAGGTTATCATGCATTAGCACAGTGGTCTTCAGAGTTCTACAATCTACACTCATCATTCTGTGTCTGAATTCTCTCCAGTCCTGGGCCCTGTAACCTTCCTTTGCAAGATGTGGTGTCCTGATGAGACCCCCACTGCGCCAGCTCCCTGGGATGCTCTGTTGTCCTTCAGGGCCCTTCCTGACTCTTACGTGTGGGACTGAATGAAGTAGATTAGGATAAAGTTTGACTGTGCACTGCCTCTCGGGAGTCTCTTCCCTCACCTCAGTGGTGAATTCCTCCTGAGGACCTGTCGCCTATTTTTAGGAGCAGCCATCCCCTCTGTGTTTCACTCTGTCCAGCCTTCCACCAGTGAGTCCATCAGAGCAACATTTAGTGGCCTGGAGGCTCATAAAACAGCGCTATAGTTCTATGCCATTATTTCTTAATGTTCTTTAGATTTGAACACTATTGGAAAAATCAAATGAAAGCTGTGGAACACACACGAGCACGCACATATTCCAAGTAATTCCAGAAGGCTCACTGATAACCAAAGTACATTTGTGACATTCAGGCTCCTGCACCCTGATGTATGTGGAGTGTTTCAACAGCAAAGACTAGCAACAATTTGCGCTACTGAAATGTATCTAAACATGGGACTATGATGCAAATGCCCAAGGCCCTGAAGGTCTGTAGGAATTTAATCAGACTCAACATATTTTTAGGGTTGTTAATATTGTTTTAATACCAACTGTCTTCAATGATGCAGCCCAGTAGAACAGGAAGTTCAGGCTCAGGTTCAGAGCCAAATTTAATTCTGAAACTTTGTGCTTGGGTGAGATACATAAGCTCTGCTAGCCTCAGTTGTCTTATCTTTCAAATGGACTCATGACGTTTCAAAGGTTATATATTTCAAAGTTCTCAAAGGTTTTGTCTGCTGCTTAATTAAATCTACCCCAATATTTGGAATATATTATATTTGAGTGTAGTATGTGTTTAACAAAATCTGGTTTTTCCCTACCCTACTTTAGACTCTAGAAACTTGGCCAGAAGACCCACACAAAGAAGCACTTGGCATTTCCCTGGGCTGCTGAAGCACTTTGGTGAGGCTACATAGGTAATATTTCCAGTGGAGAATGAGCCGTTCATACATGCTTATATCCTCAAAACCAATTTTGGGAGGTTTCCCTAGGAGGCTAAGCCAAAACTTAAGTTTTACCTTTCCAACATGAAGTGTCTGTGTTCACAGACCTCTCAGCCCCTCCGTCATCTCACCAGCACGTCTGTCCAGGATGCCTTTGCTTTCTCCTCTCATCACGGCTGATGCTGTTTCTGATAAACACAAAGGAGTGTATCACGTGGTCTACTTGGAACACATATAAATGGAAGAGTTATTATCCGGATGTTCTCTGGAACTCGGGGGAAGCTCCCAATTTCCCATAGGTCTCTCAAAGGCATATGTTGTTTCAGAAACCTGTAATAGTAATAGCCATGAATTACTTATAGATAAATATTAATGCTGCATCTGTACTGAAGTAAAGCACCAATTGAATAGCTTTATTCACACAGGCCTTGAATAGACTTAATAGAAATTTCCTTCCAAGTCATACATTATTTACTCTTGATGTTCAATAAAAATTTACTCAGCGAATGTGATGCTTTTGACATATTTTACTTACAAATATTAGGAAAAAGGTTTTGGAAGGGACTTGAAACATAATTTTTAAACCTGTTCTAGTTCTGTCCCCTCTGACATTCCAGGCAATACTGCTTTTCTTAAGAAGAAAATTCACATCTTGACTACATTACCTATCATGAGACATTCCCTGTTTCCAATTCTCTCACCAAAAAATGTCCAGATGTGTCAGGGTGAAGGAGACACCAGGGATTAGCCATCTCGAGCCTCAGATTGTCCAGCTTCCTGCAGAGATGACACAGCTTACTCAGAGAGGAGATGACGATTCAGAATCAAAATAATGTGTTAACAAGTTCTATATACTGCTGGGAAGCAACTGGAGAAGAAAAGATGTAGTTCAAGCTGTTTCTTTAATATGTAACCTTATCAAACAATAATATTTACCCGGAAAGAAAATGTGGATGACATATGAAAACTGTGTCATGCCAGAGGACTTCTGGTCAACTCTTTTGAAGCAAAAGGCAAAAGACAAACCTAGACATTTCTCTGCACTGAAATAGGTGAATCCATTCTGTGAGGTAGCTAGCTAGAGAGACACCCAGAGTGATAGATAGATGAGAGGGTGAGAGAGAGAGAGAGAGAGAGAGAGAGAGAGAGAGCAACAGAGACAGAGAGAGAGAGACACACACACACACACACAGAAATTCATTATATGGAGAGTATAAACTGACACAACTGTGATGGAAAACCATATGGAGATTCCTGAAAAAACTAAAAATAGAGATTTCATTTCATCCAGCTATTCCTTGAGTATTTTCCCTAAAGATTTAAAAACATTACAGTGCTCTATGTGTACCTATGTTTAAAGAAGCACAAGTCATTCTAGCCAAATCCTGGAATCAGCAAACATGCCCATGAACAGGTGAATGGACAAAGACAATGTGGTGCCTATGCACAGTGAAGTGCTACTCTGCCATTAATGAGGAGAAATTTCAGACACTTGTAAGAAAAATGGATGCACCTTGAACCTATAATGTTAAGTGAAATAAATCAGACACTAGGCTTTGCTTTTCCTTATATGAAGACCTTGTCAATAGGAAAGAGGAAAGGGAGAAAAAAGAGAAAGAAAAAAGCAATTATACTGTAAGTAAGTTTGTATTACCAGACTCTGGCTTCACTCTTAGCTGGTGTGAGAGCTCAGTTGCAGGATTTACATTTCTTTGGACATGTTAAGGTTTTTATTATTGTTAGAAGCCAGATATAGTTTGAAAAGATAATCCTCAAATGGAAATATCTATGAAAATAGTATCTCAGTAGTTACCCAGTTTGGGGGTGGGGGTAGGAGATGATAATATATAGGAGTCTTTGACTGGGGTATCAGAAATGACCTTGTTAGTGTGATTGTGGTTATAGTTGTACAACTCTGTCAGTGTGCTAAAATCTATTAAATCTTACATCTCAAGGTTGTAAATTGTGTGGTATGCACTTTTAAAAATTCAGCATCGTTTTATTTTTTTAAAGTAAATATATAATGGATAATTCAAGGTCTGACTCTAGAGCATGGCTTAAGTGGTATTTATCATCCAATGCACTCAGATAAAATCTATGAAATTTTTGTATTTACCAAATTATAGCTGGCAAGGCATGCAGGAATGAGGCCACAAGATTCTACACAGAGTATGTGGAGTCGAATTTCCTGTTAGAAAATTTGAGGTGATCAGATAAGAAGATGGAGAAGGGTGGGAAGGAGCTGAAGGTGTTTAGATCCCAAATAAAGGACAGAAGATGGATAGCAAGGGGAAAGTGGCTGGAGGAGATCCATACGGAACAACTGTAAAATGGTCTCAAGATGTGGGAATAAATTATTGTTAGCATAAGAAGCACGGGAAATGGGATCTGAGACAGGACAACGTGGGTACGAAGGATCCAGGCTCTGAAGGCAATTGCCTGGCTACAAAAGCTCCCAGGCACCTGGTAGCTATGTGGGCAAGTCACACACCTCTCTGCGCCTTAATTTGCTTGAGCGTCACAGGTGGGTACACACGGCACAAGCCTTGTAGTGGTGCAATGAGGATGAAGTGAAGTAATGCAGGTAAGGCGTTTGGAACAGGGTCTGAAATAAGGCATGTGGGCTCTTACTATCTCCCGCAGAAACTAGACAGCTCGGGAACCAAATTGATGGCAGGCAACAGAAATCATCAAGGATGTGACGGTTATAACAAAGAGAGTTGCCGCTTTGTCACTTTGTGTAATCTCTGGCGGAAGCCTGTGTGTACAGACAGGAGTCTGCTTCCATCGATCGTAGGGAGGGGAGTCCCAGACTCCAGAAGCGTCGCAGGGCAGGGCCTCCCAGCACTTCCTGAGCAGCAGAGATGATCAGGGCTGTCCCGGAGTGTGGCCTCATCCTGAATCTTGAGGGACTGACCCTCCCATCCCTCACAATGCTTTGGCTGTGACTGTGCTCAAAAGCGTATCTCTATTAACAAATTCTTTTTATTTTAAAAGATTGTTGTTTTAAAAACACATGAATATAACTCGCCATCTTAAGTGCCCAATTCAGTAGTTTTAAATCTATTCAAATTGCAACACAGCCCAATCTCCAGAACTTGAAAACCTGAAACTGTGTTTCCAGGCCCTGACAACTACCCTCCCACTTCATCTCTGGGGACTACTCTAGATAACTCATATAAGTGGGGGTTTAGCTGTCTGCTTTTGTAATTTGCTTGTTTCTCTTAGCATAATATCCTCCATATTCATCCGTGTTGCAGCAAGGTGAGAATTTCCCTCCTCTTTAAGACAGTGTCATATTTCATTGCATATATCTACTGGGAATTGATATGAACTTTGTCTCGCAGGCTCTATGAAATTCGCCTGATCCAGGCAATGGGCAGACTGGTGGGGCCAAGTGAGTGACTGGAAAGAGAAAGGTGGTCAGAATTTGTAGTATGGGGCCGGAGGGTTAGCTCAGTGGTTCCAGCACCTGCCTCGCAAGTGCAAGGTCCTGAGTTCGATCCCCGGTAACCACATATAATGCTGGGCATGGAGACACGCCCACCAACAACCAACACCACATACCACAATGCCAGACATGGTGGCTCATGGCTGTAATCCCAGCACTCGGGAGGCAGAGACAGGAGGATTGTTGAGTTCGCGGCGGCTTGCCTGGGCCCCATAGTGAGCTCAGGGCCAGCCTGAACTACAAAGCGAGACCCTGTCTCAAAAAGCAAAAAAAAAAGAATTTGTAGTGTGTTCCTTTGACACCCAATATGCATATGTTGCTCAGAGAGGTAAATTTACTTGGAAAAAATCACACAGACAAGAAATTCAGGGACCTAGTTTTGGTGTAGATTGGATTCTATCCTAGCACTTTTTAATCTGTGAAACTAAAATCCTGTTCTAGGGGCTGGAGATTAGCTCAGTGGTTCTTGTGCCTGCCTTGCAAGAGCAAGGTCCTGAGTTCGATCCCCCGTAACCACATACAATGCTGGGTGTGGTGACTCACACCCACCAGCAATCAGTACCACATACTACAGTGCTAGGTGTAGGGGCTCATGCCTGTAATCCTAGCACTCGAGAGGCAGAGGCAGGAGGATTGCTGAGTTCGAGGCTTGCCTGGGCTACCTAGTGAGCTCAGAGCCAGCCCGAACTACAAAGCGAGACCCTGTCTCAAAAAATTTTATATATATGTATACACACACACATACATATATATATATATATATATAGTCACTGAAATTAGATGTTTTACAAAAGAGAAACAGTTTATGCTTATGGCAATTAAGCATGAGGTGATAGGAGACCTATGTCTCAAATCTGCCTCCCTGAGGTTAAGGTTTAGGGATGTTTATGGCTGAAGATGCAGGTGATTAGGGATGGGGAAAGGTGATTAGAAGTGACATAATCAGGGGCTGGAGGGTTAGCTCAGTGGTTCCGGTGCCTGCCTCACAAGCGCAAGGTCCTGAGTTCGATCCCCGTAACCACATACAATGCTGGGTGTGGAGACTCACGCCCACCAGCAATCAATACCACATACCACAGTGCCAGGCGTGGTGGCTCATGCCTGTGGTCCCAGAACTCGGGAGGCAGAGACAGGAGGATTGCTGAGTTCGAGGTTTGCCTGGACTACATGGTGAGCTCAGGGCCAGCCTGAACTACAAAGCGAGACCCTGTTTCAAAAGAAAAAAAAAAAAAGAAGAAGTGAAACAATCAGTGGTATGTATTTATGGAATCAAAGTTCATGGCTCATTATAGGATACACGCTCAAAAACTGGGGCCTTAGCATGATTCGAGGGCCTAGTTTTCAGCCCACTAATGTCAAAAGGCCACCAGTTGGATATAGTGGAGGTCAAAGTGAAGAATCAATTGTTTTAGCAGAGGCAGCCTTCAAGTCTCTGAAAAGTAGCTTAGGAAGCTGTTATCACCAAGACCCACATGGCAGAGCTGTCATTTAAGGAAAAATGGTAGTCATTTCTGAAGTCAACTAAAAGCAAGTATCTCAAGCAAGTGAAGTTGCAGGGTTTCTCCCGGCTTCCCTTAGTTTGAGTCTTTTGTGGATATTCTTGCACTGAATTTGTGAATCTGGGTCCCTGGCTAAGCTGAGGTCTAGACCTCTAAAGCCGAGGAATAGCGGGACCCTGCTGAGGACCCCTCTTTTGGTGGCTTCTCTCTGTGGCATCTTTCCCTCGTTGTTATCTATCAGTCTTAAAATATCTGCAAGTCTGTCAAGAGATCTGTTTTGAATTTCTCCAGAGGGTATAGATTACCAGGAGCAGATTCCAGCACTGTGTAATGTTTCATAACCAGAAGTAACCGAAGGGGGCGAAATCTATTAGTGTTAGAAGACCTGGGCAGACCACGGCAGCACTCGTTTCCCTGAACAGAGAATCTCTGAGTTCTAACTCTGCACAGTTACTCACCAGGGGAAAACCGCCCTGTTTGGTCTCGGGGCTCCTTGCTCCCAAGGAAGAGTGGAGTTGATGTACCTCAGACTCTTCACCTCTTTTAATCTATCTCCCTCCTTTCCCATCTTTCTCATCACTTCCTTTCTTCCATCCATTCTTTCCCTTTTCTTGTACTTTTCTAACCTTTAACTTTTTGCATTTTCCTGCTTTCTTTTCATATCTCCTTCTCTTTCTTTGCACCCCTTCTCCTCCTCCTCCTCCTCCTCCTTCTTTTAGACAGGGTCTTGGCACATATTTCAGGCCAGCCTTGAATTCCCTCTGCAACGTAGGCTGGCCTCAGACTTACAGCAATTCTCCTGTCTCAGCCTTCTGAATGATGCGATTACTGGCATGCACTACCCCACCTGGCACTATTTTTCCTGCTTTTATCTTTCCTCTTCTCCTGAAGACCTCCTTCGGTTCATCCTTCCACCCTCCCTGCCAGTTATGGTTCTTGGTGGGAAACAGGAGACACACATTGACTGATTTGAGCCAAAGAGAATTTTAGGAGAAGGTATTCAGAATGGGGTCAAAAGCTCAGATTTGAAAGAAGGATATTATAGTTCATTGGATTTTTTCGGATGAATGAAGGAGCTCCAAACCTTTTGTCATCCACGTGTCATGTTCATAGGAAACACAATCAGTTGGTCAACTCACGCTGCAGACTCTACACCTTAAATATGTAGATTAATGAGAGGGAGGATCTTTGCAAGTCTTGTGGGAATCTCTCAGCTTCTATGGTGGGAAGATAAAGCTCCCAGAGTCTAAGTAGTGGGGTGGGAAGATAAAGCTCCAAAGAGATCAAGGAATAATTCAGAAAAAGAATAAGTACCTATCAGCCAGATATGCTAAAATACTTGTTCTATATACATTTAAAAGGCCACTTTCTCCTTTTTTCCTCTTACTATTACAAGAAAGAGGCTTTTCTATGGCTCCCAGGAATCAGTTACTCCTTGTGGAGGTCTGAGGCAATGTATTATAATCTTTCCTTCCGATGATAACACACCATGCAGCATATTCCAATTTTCTACTTATTTGCATATCTGTTATCTCTTTGGACCTTTGCATTCTGTGTTGAATTTTATCTTCCCCTTAAAATCTTCCATTTGTTGAATTTCCAAACCCCATATAACTTCTTTTGGATGTAGGGTATTTAAAGAAATGATTATTTTAAAATGAGGATATTATGGGCGCCAATCCAACTAGACTTATCCTCTTATATGAAGATGCAGTTTGGACACAAACAGATGCCAGGAATAAATACAAAGAGGAAAGACCATGTAAGAAGACAGGAAGGGAGAAATCCATCTCCACACCAAAGACAGAGGCCTCAATAGAAACCAGCCCTTTAGACACATGATCTTAGACTTCCAGTCTCCAGAAGCATGAGAAAATGCAGTTCTATTCTTTTTAATTTTTTATCTTTTTTGAGACAGGGTCTCACTTTGTAGTTCATGCTGGCCCTGAGCTCACTATGCAGCCCAGGCAAGCCTGGAACTCAGCAATCTTCCTGCCTCTGCCTCCTGAATGCTGGTATTACAGGCGTGAGCCACCACGCCCGGCATTGTGGTATGTGGTATTGATTGCTGGTGGATGTGAATCACCACGCCCAGCATTGTATGTGGTTACTGGGGTTCGAACTCAGGACCTTGTGCTTGCTAGGCAGGTGCTAGAACCACCGAGCTAAATCTCTGGCCCACAGCTCTGTTCTTTAAGTCACTCGGCTAGAGTGTTTTGTTACATCAGCTCAGGCAAGTAAATACACTAAGTCTGTGACGACCGCTGTTGCTCAGGTAAGGATGCTGAGGATCAGAGAGACCATAATGTTTGTCAAAGTCCAACAGCAAAAAATAGCAGAAACCAGTTAATCTGGATCCCGTTCTACTTTCTCTGTTACATCACTTTATTTCTTTCTTCCCTTCTATAGAAGATGAATTCTTCTCTGAACAATTGGTGTTTCACGTCAAGCCCCAGCTCATGGAAGGAGTACAAAGAGCCTGTGGTCTTGTTATTGGCACTGTTCACGGCTTTGCCATCCATAGCTGTCATCCTGGTACATACTTTTCTGAATGCATTTCCCTTTCTTTAGGCCATCTAGGGACCATAAAATAAGACAAGCCTTCAACCCAGTGACTGCTATTGACAACCAGCCAAACAGCCGATGTGGTATTCACTCTCAAGTACTGGATCCCCTGCCATGTGCATAACGTGGAAGTTTTAGTGACTTTCACATACTATTGATTTCAGCAGGACTCTTACTTCAGTAGTGTTTAAACCATCTTGTTGAAAAAACTCATAGTAAATTTGATGTTGCCTCTATCAAGACTATGTATAACAAATAGTAATATTATATTTAAAGACTCTTGATCAGCCCAGAGGATACTGGGTTTATAATATTACATTTAGTAATCTTATCCTTATCAGTTTAACCTTTTGCTCCCACCTAAATTATACATTTTTAATTGGGGTAGAGCACAAACATTTTATTTATAAATAAAGAGCCCTTCTAGTGGCTGCTTGAGATACCAGCTAATGAAACAAGTCCTCTTGTGTTACCTCGTTATCTACCTTTGTATCCAACGGTTCAGTGTTTCGTTGGCTTTGACCCCTGTTGTAGTCAATTCTTCTTCTTAATAAGCCACCTTTGAGAATAAATGTGCACTACACCCCATTCTGAAAGCTTATATTTCAGAGAATAATGTCGATTCAGATAGATTGCTTTTCAGTTTCCCTATGATGTGCAATAATATACCCAGTAGGAGAAATTTGTCACTTGTATATGCACAGTTCCAAAACACTTCGTGTGTACCTGCACTTGGAGGCACTATGTGATATTTTCAGATGATTTCCTTAGAACTTTGGTATTCTTCACTCTGGTGGGGCCTTTACACTTTATAATGATATACTTTATAATGGGCTCAAAATTTATCTTTTCTTTCTTCCACTGCAACACCTTATGCTTAATTTTTTTCACTCAATAAATAATGCTCATTGATTCTGACACTGTAGAAGACAAATTACTTCACCAAGCAGGGAGGCAGTGCCACAGCCAAGGAAAATAGGAGTCTAAAGAGCAGAAGTTAAAAAAAAAAAACCAGTAGGAAGGAAAGGTGGGTATTTGTTTCAATTCAGTAAAATCATCACATTGACTTTGTTGGCAACTACCATATAAATAATGTTCACTGGCATACTTAGCACAATTTTAACCAAAAACTTGTAAAGATATGAGTAGATTACCAAAACAGAAGAGTTCATTTGCTTGGAGTTTCATCTAGTTGTATACTAGCCAAATATCCAAGACAAATGCTGAGAAAACATATAAGGTATTTCCAAACTTATAAAATTGTTGATCAGACTCCAGATGTTAGGATACACAAGTCATTGGCAGGAGTTTTGTTTAACAGTACGCCTCTGTCTTTGCAACTATTAATTACCAAACTCCCAATGTGAGCTGCCTAATTATCAAAGGTTTTCATGTTTATGCAACTATATGATATATAAATATAAGCAATTTTGATTAGGTATCTAATCCTGTTCCCATGTGAAAGTTAAAGTGTACTCAAAGATGAAAGTTGACTCAATTGTTTAATAATAATACACCATAGGGGGCCGGAGGATTAGCTCAGTGGTTCTGGCAGCTGCCTCGTAAGCGCGAGGTCCTGAGTTCGATCCCTGGTAACCACATACAATGCTGGGTGTGGAGACTCACGCCCACCAGCAATCAATACCACATACCACAGTGCTGGGCGTGGTGGCTCACGCCTGTAATCCCAGCACTTGGGAGGCAGAGACAGGAGGATTGCTGAGTTCAAGGCTTGCCTGGGCTACATAGTGAGCTCAGAGCCAGCCTGAACTACAAAGCGAGATCCTGTCTCAAAACAAACAAACAAACAAAAAAAAACATCATATTCATTGATCTTGATACTGAAGGTGGACTGGAGAAAGCTCTTACACAGTTTGTGGTACTGAAAATGGTATAGCTAGTATAGAATCAAGTTTAAGAGAAAAGAGACAAATTGTAAGACTCGAGGAAGGAGCTGAGGAAGATTTTTATGGGCATTCATGTCCAGGTAATAAGAGAAATTGATTAGTAAAGCAAGAAGCCATGGGTATAGATTATCAAGTGCAAAGGTATTTTCTTGTTGAATATATATTGTTATTTTCAAAATAAAAACATATAATAATTTATGCACAGCTTTTTAGTCAATGGATATATTTCCACAATGTAATTTTAATTGTTGAGTAGTATCCAATAAAATGAAATGATTTATTTAACTAATCGCTATTATTGAGAAACTAAAATATTTAAACCTGAAATAAATAATGTTAGTGAACAATTCTTCAATTAATACTTTGTGTTTAAATTTAGGAAAAGATTTTTACTGAAAATACTTGAAAGAAGTATATACATAATTTAAGTCTTTTTTATTGACATTGCCAAACTGTCCTTCAGAAATGTCAAACTGAAATTTATTCTCCTCTGTAATGTGTGAGCTCTTCTGGCTCTTTGTATCTCTGCCAGTAATGAGTGTTATGATTTAAAAAGTTCTGCCAACTGTCCATAATAGCCAAAAAATTAAAAGGACCTGTGTCCATCAACTGGTGAATGTGTAAGGCAAGTGCACTGTACACAGTGGAATATTATTCAGCTATAAAGAGAATGAAACCCTGTCATTTACGACCACATGAGACAGAAGTGGGGATCATTATGTTAAATGAAATAAATTAGGCACTTAACAACAAGTGATACATGATTACACTCATATCTGGCAAATGATCTCATGGAAGTGGATAACACATAGTTATCCACTTATCACCAGAAGCCAGTGAGAATAGAAGGGAAAGGTTGACATGGGAAGGTTGCTTGACAGGCAATAAATTTCAATTAGAAAGAACTAAGAAGTTCAGCTGTGTGATTGCACAGTAGGGAGACTACAGATAAATATAATGCACTTCATGTTTCAAAATCTGAAAGGATTCTAAATATTTTCACCACAAAAATGATAAATGTTTGAGGAGATAAATACGTTTAAACTTATTTTAACATGTAATGGACACGTGTACAAAACATCAGATGGCACCTTGTTGATGTGAATAATGTTTTTCATGTATTGTTAAAAATAAACCAAAATTAAATTAAAAAAATAAAAGAAAATATTCTGCCAGATAATTTCCATTGAACTTGCTATTTCTGCACTAAGATGGAATCACCAATCACTTTCCCCCAAGATACCCACTGCCCACATGCATGCATGCATGCGCACACACACACACACACAGAGGCATGTCTACTTAACCAACAACAGACTAGACCAGACCAGTGCCATTAATGTGCTACAGTGTACACAAGTGCAGTGGTACTGAACATGCCAAAGGATTTGTTATAAACTGCTTTCACACTCACAAAGAGCAGTGGTGATAGGATCTGGTGACACAGACACCAACAACTTCTAGGCAATCAGAACACTGTGCTTCACACTGAGTTCCGTGTCCACCAACACCATCTGGTAACCATGAGCCCTGCACTGTGCTGGTATGTCTCTGTGCATATGTGGATGGTTTCTCTGGTAGTCCACTGGCAGACCACAAAGTGTGTGTGTGGGGTGGGGGGCTTGGACAGATTCACCAGTGGCCAGAGTTCTCGGGTATCCACTCTGCTCACCTCCTCTTGTCTAGATGGGACCTGTGACTGTCTGGCCAGTGCACTGTGAGTGGAAGTGATGTCAGTCACCGCTGGGCTATGGGTTCACATTGACCACCATGGCGGCAAGGAGGGCTGGACTGAGATGTTGAAGTATCAGTCCATTTGGGACCGTGAACATCTATCAGAGTAGAGTTCTCCACCAACCCATGTTGCTCATATAAATTGGTCTAGGAAACAAATGAACCATTATTGTGATAAATCATTGAGATCTGGCAGTTGATTTTTTAACTGAATTCTTTATTGGTACATTTTATATACAGTTTACCATTACAGTCAACATTGGGGAATTTGTACCAGTATATGACAGAAGTTAATTTTCATTTTTACCCATATCCCTACCCACCCACAAAACCCTAACCTTTATATACATGCTATTTCTTTTCTTTCTTTCTTTCTTTCTTTCTTTCTTTCTTTCTTTCTTTCTTTCTTTCTTTCTTTCTTTCTTTCTTTCTTTCTTTCTTTCCTTTCTTTCTTTCTTTCTTTCTTTCTTTCTTTCTTTCTTTCTTTCTTTCTTTCTTTCTTTCTTTCTTTCTTTCTTTCTTTCTTTCTTTCTTTCTTTCTTTCTTTCTTTCTTTCTT
>PVIC010043586.1:0-15384 GCA_004025085.1 Thryonomys swinderianus
GACAGCTTTTATAGAGTGAGAAATTTCCACAGGAAACTTGGTATGGGAATGTGATGAGGGAAAGGAATAAATATGATACAGAAAGAAAATAAAAGAGCATGTATAAAGGGGGTGGGGAGGTGTGGGTGGGTAGGGATATGGGTAAAAATGAGAATTAACTTGTGTCATATACTGGTACAAATTCCCCAGTGTTATATGTGACTTTGAGATGTATATAAATTGTACCAATAAAGAATTCAATTTTTTAAAAAAACAATACACTGAATGAGCCAGGTGTGGTGGCTCACGCCTGTAATCCCAGCACTCAGGAGGCAGAGACGGGAGGATTGCTGAGTTCCAGGCTTGCCTGGGCTCCATAGTGGGCTCAGAGCTAGCCCAAACTACAAAGTGAGACCCTGTCTCAAAAAAAGACAAAAAGAATACACTGAATGAGAACATGGGAAGCTGCTACTTTCCTTCAATCAGACAACTGACTATATACATAGATAGATAGATAGATAGATAGATAGATAGATAGATAGATAGATAGATAGATACATACATACATACATACATACATACATACATACATACATACATACACAGTCTTGCTAATTTTCAGGACTTAAGAATATCATTTTAAGACTAATTCACTGAAACTCAATTTTTAATTTTTTTAGATTGAGATACAACATAAGAGACTCACCATAGCCTATGAATGCCATTATATCACGCAAGGATAAAGAGATAGAGAAGTCTGACATCATATTCATAGTCATTGCTAAGTAATGCTTAGCAATTTTTAATCCCATAGTCCTTTTACTTTACTACATATGGCACATTTTGTTTAGGGCCCTGTCTGTCCACAGAAAATAGTGACAGATATATATGGCATTGTAAATGATGTCTTCTAGTTACATAGTGGAAAATCCCTAGAAGGGAAAAATGATAGGTTTCTGGCAAATTCAATTTCATTGTTGTAATGTCAATAACTCAGCTGCCACTCCATATTTAATATTACTAGAAGCAATAATGTTCCTACTACTGTAAATAAAAATGGCATGAATTTCTCAGTGAACATCAGGAAATCAATATAGTAGGCTATGCAAGACTTTAATATTGAAGAATTCATCAATGATGATATTATTTGTTATGAATTCTTTGTGGAGTAGCTGAGTGAATATACGGGATTCTAGTGCAATCAATTTCCTTAATAATAAAAAATGTGTCTATGAAACATCAAACACTAACAGGTAATGCTAACATACAATTAATTCATTCATATGAAGAATTTTCCTTTGAAAATTTAAATTTTTCCTAATAATATTCAAGGTAAATGATACTTCACTTAAAAATACATAGAAAACTGGATATTTCCTACAATTCCATAGTCCTCCCTAGTTTCTTTGATTTGAAATATTTCTCCCACACCTACATGATTATAGTAGGTCCACAGTATCACTGATTGCATTATTCCAATTATTTACAGAGCTATACAGGCTTATTATGTGATTAATAGTAAATAATGAAAAATCAGTTATATTACCTTGATATTTGAATTATTTACTACTTTGCAACGGTTTGAGGCAAAACTTACTTGGTCCTTCCCTTAATGAAGATTGTTTTCTCATATATTTAAAATCTATGGTTATTTTGTGGGAAAATAAATGTTATCTCAGAAGTCTTTTTAATGAAAGATAATCATTAAAATGTATTTAAAATGCATTATAAATGACTTTAAACTAAACTATTATAGTATTACAATAATATAACATTCCTGTTAATGCTTTCTAAACAGCTGGGGAGTGCCGGGCGTGGTGGCTCACGCCTGTAATCCCAGCACTCGGGAGGCAGAGACAGGAGGATTGCTGAGTTCGAGGCTTGCCTGGGCTACATAGTGAGCTCAGAGCTAGCCTGAACTACAAAGTGAGACCCTGTCTCAAAATAATAATAATAATAATAATAATAATAATAATAATAATAATAATAATAATAAACAGCTGGGGAAATCTTAGGTTAAAGAATCCTGCAGATCAATGGAACAGAGACACAACACATGCAGTAAGTCATCCAATATTCAATAACAAGGCCAAAAAACATATGCTTGAGAAAAGATAGTCTCTTTAACAAATACCACTGGAAAACCTAGCTATATGCATGTAGAAAATAGAATCTAGATCCATAGCTCTCACCATGTACTAAAACAAAATCAAAATGGAACAAATACCTAAATATTTAAATAGAAACAATCTGTTGGAAGGTGAAATAGGTGAAACTCTTGAAGATATAGGCATATGAAAGGATTTTATGAACAGAACCCCAAGCACCCAATAAAGAACAACAAGAATCAAAAGACAGTATTATATACTTAAATGGATGTACCTTCAAGACATACTCGTAAGTGAAATAAACAGGTCACAGATGTGTAAATACCATATCTTTTCTCTGGTATGAGAAACTGATGATGTAAATGAATTCTAGAATGTATGATGGATATTGTGAAATAGAAAACATTCAAAGGGAAAGGGGGTTAGGGATAAATAATGAGAAAAAAATGTGATAGGAAAAAAGAAACAAAACTTACTTATATGGGGGGATGATAGGGTGAGCGGGGTAAGGGGGAAAAAGAATTTACTCATGGCATATACTGGTACAAATTCTCAATGCTGAGTGTGATCATGATATGTATATAAAATGTACCACTAAAATCAATTTCAAAGACAGTATTATATAAAGCTAAAAAGCTTCTTCACAACAAAGAAAACAATCAACGGATTAGAGAGGCAACCTAGAGAATGAAAAAATACTTCCAAGCTACTCCTGAGACAGAGAACTAATATCAAGGATACATAATCAACTCAAAAAAATCAGATTCCTCCAAAATAAAAGACCTAATCAAAAAAATGGACAAGTGAAATGAATATACACATCTCAGAAGAACAAATACAAACAGACCATAAGTATATGAAAAAATGTTCAACATTCTTGGTTATCAAAGAAATATAAACTAAAACAACACAAAGATTCATCTTATTCCAGAAAGAATGGTTATCATCAAGAAATCAAATAATAACAAAAGATGGCAAGGCTGCAGAGGGAAAAAAGAAACCCTAAAACCATTATGGAAACTTCTCAAAAATCTAAAACTGGAAATTCCATTTGAGCAGATATTCCTCCTCTAGATATCTTTCTGAAATAAAGACAAGAAAATACAGTGACAAATGCATAGCTGTGCAAATCAACTGATAGCAGTTAAATATCAAAGTGAACTATATGTTCATTGTTTTACATTTCTCTCATTGCTGAGACAAAATACCCAACACTCAAAATTAAAGAAAAAAAGTTTATTTGGCTTACACTTCATAAAAGATTTCACTCCATAATCATGCAGGTCCAAGACAGGGTGTCTGAGGGGCAGCAATTCAAGGTGAAAGAAAACAGCAAAAAGCAACAAGATACCTGAAGAGTGTCTTTCTGCCTCTTTCATTTTATCCACACTATTGGGATTAGGGAAGTGTCAAAACCAATCACTGAAGTGTAGTCATTCAGTAATCACATGCCCTTAATCACAGCATCACACACAGCATTACACATTCTAGATTCAGCCACCTCTGACAAAGAAAACCCACCTCATTCACATGAGGCTTTGGAAGAACATCTAACCACAAGCCATAACATCCATTAACAGATGAATAGACAACAAAAGTCATATATATAAAGAATGGGGTAAAACATAAGAAATAAAGAATAAATTTGTATTATATGTAGAAAAACTGACACATCCTGAGATCATAATGTTAAGTGAAATAAATCAGAAAGAAGCTTAAGTATTGCATGGTTTCTCCTACATGAGAAACCAAAAGTACAAATAAAAAACAAAGGATAGACAATAGAAAGCAGGGAGATAATCTTAAAATGAGCAGGGGACTAAAAGATGCAAGGAGTGGGTTAGAGAGGAGGGGATGGGAAGGTAAAGGAATTAAGATGTGTAAAGTACATGCACCAACTTCTCATGATGAATTTAATCATGTACTGCAAACAAGGACTCATAAAAAGAATCCCAGGTTTCCTGAACTGACTGAATGGCAAATAAATCTTCTAGTTTTGTTTATTAGATTTTAGCTTTTAATAACAATTTACAAAATTTCATGTTAAGGATGACATTCTAGTTTTTAGTTTTTATTTTAGATATAAACTATTAAGTATGGTAATGGTGGCATCATTTTTTGTTGAAAAGTAGAAAGCAATATTTACTAAGAAAAACAATAGAAAACTCATTCTTTAGCATATAAAGGTGTCTAAAAATAAATTTTAAGGCTTTTAGTCTTCTTACTAAATAAAACATGTTACAGGAAAGGTTATGTACATTGTTTATTGTTCTTCAAGTTGTGGGTGGTATAAAGTCTACAGATGAACTAACAATATTTATAAATATTAGCATCATTTATTTTTATTTTGGGGGTTTGAAAGTCAAGATGTAAAATAGTTAATTTTTAAATATATAAGAATTGGAAAAGTCCATCTGGAAGCAAGTATCAGAAAATTTGAAAAATAAAGGGCTTCTTCAACTACCAAGAAAAGATGAACTTTTAATTATGTGTATTAAAAAAATCAAAAATAATTAAAATATAATTTTATAAGATGTATAATATCATTGCTTTTGTTATTGTATTTCAAGATAATTTCATTTTCATCTACATATTTAGAACTAAATCTTCTATTATTACAATACTTAGTATTCCTGAAATAGCTAATTTAGTATATCAGCTAAGTACTGAATATTTAAATATGTCATTTAATAATGCTATTTCCAAAACTTTTTCAAATGTAATTATGAAAATTTTATCTTGACATATACTTCTCTTAGTGAATTTTATACATTGGTATCTCAGGATTAGGACGGGAGAACACTGGAAAATTCACCTTTGTCATTTGCACAAACACATTTCTCTTAAATTCCTTTCATGAAAAAAATCTCAAAGGATCACTAAATCAACTAAGGTAACATAAAACAGACCATTTCCAATACAAATTTTTGGGAATGATGTCATTTACAGAACACTGGATCTCAGGAGTAAGCAAAACATTTACAAGATTTGAAACAATTGTTGTGCCAGCAAAAGGGATCCCAGACTTACAAGGCAGATTTCTAACTTGAACCGCCTATCTCTTACAAGAAAATAAAGTTCAAAAGGTGGAAGTAAGAATGGATAAGTAGACGACATTGTTACTGAGATACTTATACTTCATCACTGTCATGTGTGCTTTTATGGACAAAATACAAGAAAGCCAAGGGTCTTATAAGTGCTAACAATAAATAGGAAAGCTACAGGAATAAGAATATGATAAGAAATAATATGCCCCACACTTGGAAACTTCCAGGTTGTTCTTTCCAGGAGGAAAGAGAGCAAGAGGTACCTAGTGGATCAATGTAAAAGAGTTGCAAAGATGGGCGATTGGTAAGTACTTTACAGTGCTATTACGTGAAAAGTCACGCCAGATAAATACTTACGAGAGCAGGTGGCAGTTTGCCACTCTAGACACTGGCCATATGGAAACGATATTATGTAAGCATTAGAATCAACACATCGCTTTGTGCTACTGCACCACATGCACTCCATGCCATTGCTTGTACAGTTGGAACACGAAGTCCGTAGAGAGCATGGCTTTTTGCAAGGCCTTGCATTTTGATTTGGACTAACTGAAAAAATCAACAAATATAAATATTTCACTTGTTAAACTGTATTTTAACAGAAATGTATGAACTTTGTTTATTTTGCTATTTAGGGAATGTTTCAATTAAGCCAAGTGTTCCAATAAAATATAATTAGGTAAATGAAAACAAACATGACAAATCAATATTACTTAAATTTATGATTAAACCTGAAAAGATCCCTGTAAAATTTCAAATTCTTTATAAGTTGTATAGTTTTGAAAATTATAAATAGTAATATAACATGCTCTAGTTTTTTTTACTAGCAGAATACTCTGTATACCAGTATAATTTCCTTTCCTAGCCATAATTTTTCCATGAACATCATATACATCATTAAACCAAATCTATCAGCAAACCTGACCCTGATATAAATGAAGAGAAATATAACTTACCATGAAATATTTGTAAAAATACAATCTATTAGCATCACTTAGTCACATACATTAGCATAAGTATTATTTTTAAAAGCAAATACTGAAAATAAAAACAACAGATGTTTGCAAATACATGGAGAAATTGGAAACTATGCACTGCTGATAACAATGTAAAATGATGTAGCCTGTGTAAAACATAGAATGATGATTCTTCAAAAATTTAAACAGAATTTTAATATGATTTAGCAATTCTACTTCTGGCTATATACCCAAAAGTAATAAAGTCAGAAATTCAAACAGATATCTACAGATTCACATTCATAGCAGTACTGACAATATACAAAAGCAGAACTCTAATGTTTTTTCATGGATAAATGAAAAAGCAGAATGTGGGGACATATGTGTGTACTTGTGTACATACATATATAAAATTACATAGAAAGCAGGTCCTTGACTGAAAAGCAGCAGTGATGTGGAGGGCACAGCTACGTCCATTGTATATTTGTGTCAAAGATGTACAAGACTAACTTTGTCAGACTTATGAAAAATCTGAATCTGACTTATGAACAGCCTCCTTGAACAGAACTCGTTTGAAGTTGAGAACTTACTGTATACATACTTATATGTAAAATTATAGATATAAATTTACTTTTATACATATATACATATATGTAAAATTCAGCTTTAAATAGTAAGAAAATTCTTACACATATTACAACTTGGATAAACTTTGAAGACTATACTAAAAGAATAAGCCAGTCACAAAAGAATAAATATCATATGACTCTATAATACGAAGAATACAAAGCAGTCCAATTCAGACAGAATAGAATGGTGGTTTCCAAGTGATGGTGGAAGATATTGTTGAATGAGTATGGAATTTAGTTTTGCAAAATGGAAATAGTACTTGGGCCAGAGATTTAGTTCAGTAGTTCCAGCACCTGCCTAGCAAGCGCAAGGTCCCTGGTTCAATCCCTAGGTCATCAACAACAATACTGAGTGTGGTGAATCTTGCCCACCAGCAGTCAGTACCACATACCACAATGCCAGGTGTGGTGGCTCACACCTGTAATCCTAGCACTCAGGAGGCAGAGGCAGGAGGATTGCTGAGTTTGAGGCTAGCCTGGGCTACATGGTGAGCTCAAGGCCAGCCTGAACTACAAAGTGAGACCTTGTCCCAGAAAAAAAAACAGGAAAAAGTTCCGGATATCAATGGTGGTAATAATTGCACAATGGTGTGAAAATACTTAATGCCTAATGTCATTAAACTGTACACACCAAAATGGTTAATACACTAAGTTCTATGTTATATATATTTATACCACAAGAAAATACTATTTGTAAAAGAAAATAATTCAATATTCCTTTCTCACTTAATGGAAGTCCACTTTAAGTTATTAAAAAATACATCTTTTTATTGGATGATGTCAACAATAGATCTCTAAGATTAAATTATGTCCCAGTGATCAACATTAAAGATAAATGTTCTCAAATGCTTTTATGATAAAAATAAAGAGCATTAAATTAAAAACATTCTTGCTACAGTAAACAACCATGTATTCATAAACAAGTATTTTAATTAAATACATTGTATAAAATTATAATTTTATTTTCAGAAATTATGGTTAGAATCAATTAATAAATGAGAAGTGCAGACAAAAATACCAGATCAGTATGATTTTTTTTAAAAGTGGCGTGTATTACTTCAGAATGTACCTTTGAAGATGGTGGTAGTTAACAAGGCTTAAAAACACAATTTTAGAAATACTAATTTACTAGACTACTTACCAACAGGTTTTTCGCAAACAAGACCATCGGCCATAGATGTACAAGGATTTGCTTTTAAGCCTGCCACTGCAGCCCTTTCTAGATATGCACAGAATCCAGAATCATTGGGTTCACCAGGAAGCCACTGTAATGTTGTATTTGTGAAAGGAGACATGTCTTCCCATCCCCAATAGGATATATTGATCTTGCGTAAGCCTACCCAAGGTGATACTTTCTGTTAACAAAAGAGAAAAGGTGGGAAGGAGAGAGATAGGGAAAAAAAAGTTAAAGGCAGATGGAAGTCACACATTTGCTCCCTTCCAACTTTGCACCCATGGATACAGCTACCTGGCTGTACCACTCTATTGGCTTCACATTGTTCTGCATTTTGTTTTCCCTCAGGTCGGGGCAGCAGAGGCATCATCCAACTGATTTGACCAAGGATGAGATTAACACCCAGAGAAAGAAGACTTGGGAAGAGATTCCCAGAGAATCAGCAGCACCACAGAGAAATAATTAATTGGGCCAGCAGTGCTAACCCCAAGTAGGTCCCACAGCCAATGTACAATATAAAAACAGGGTGGATTTTACTCTGAAAGTGACTTTTTCAAGGAAAGCTAGACTTGGAAAATAAACCTACCATATTGGAGCCATTTGGGGAATAACTACAGAACAAATAACTACAGAACAACTTCATTCCAGGGTTTCCAGGTTCCCTTAATAGAATGACTAAGTGAAAGCCAAAGAGACAGCTGCAGAAAGAGAATAGGCTAGACATCCACCCTCAGAAAAGTTAAGTCAGGCTGAGAAGGACACCATGGTGAGCAGCAACACCTGGAAAATGTGTCTTTCAGAACCAGCTAGACATGAAAGTTCTGGCATTAAATCTGTTCTACTTTAAGTTCTACCCCACTGCCTATATTGAGTAGAGACCTGTGGTCTGATTGTGTTGCCCCTCTACCAACCATGACCAGTAGGAAAATCAATAAGGAGATTTTTTAAAAATACAACTAGAGCCGGGTGGGTGGCTCACTCCTGCAATCCTAGCACTCACGAGGCAGAGACAGGAGGATTGCTGAGTTCGAGACTTGCCTGGGCTACATAGTGAGCTCAGGGCCAGCCTGAACTACAAAATGAGACCCTGTCTCAAAAAAAAAAAAATACAACTAGAAATTAAATTCAATCCAACTATTTCCCATCTAGGTATCCGCCCTGAGTTAGAGATACCATATCACAGTGATACATGTATTCACAATTTATAGTAGCACAAATCATAATAGCTAAATTCCTGAACACAATTCATGTTTATATGAGCACACTTCATAGTAGATAAATCTTAGAAGCAGCCTATATAAACATTAACATATGAATAGTTATATAAAATGCAGTATATACACAGTGAAGTACTACTCTGCTGTAAAGGAGGATAGCCTTGAGATATTTGTAGAGCAAAAAAAGGTGCATCTTGAGATTAGTTAAATAGATTTGACATTTAAGTTAAGAGAAATCTAAAGTATAAATAAAAACAAAGTAAAAAAGATATATAATAGGAAAAAAGGATATAGATCTTTTGCAAAAGGAAAGGGGACAAAGAAATGGAGGAACAGGAGGAGAAAGATGAAAAACATAATAAAGATGTGTTATGTAGGTATGCCAACTCCCTTTGAGGAAAATAATCATTACTACTATAAACATGTACTAAAAAAAGTAAAAATTTTAAAAACCCAACAAAAAGGGCATGAAAAAGTTGGTATAATATTGTGTCTTATTCATAAGCAATTATCATTACAAATTAATTTCAAAACTATTAAAAATAATTTTAAAATTTAAAAAACAGGGCTGGAGGGTTAGCTCAGTGGTTCCGGTGCCTGCCTCGCAAGAGCATGGTCCTGAGTTCAATCCCCGGTAACCACATACAATGCTGGGTGTGAAGACTCACGCCCACCAGCAATCAACCAGCAATCAGCACCACATACCACAGTGCCGGGCATGGTGGCTCATGCTTGTAATCCCAGCACTCGGGAGGCACAGACAGGAGGATTGCTGAGTTCAAGGTTTGCCTGAGCTACATAGTGAGCTCAGGGCTACCCTGAACTACAAAGCGAGACCCTGTCTCAAAAGAAAAAAAAAAAAAAATTAAAAAACAGATGGCACTTAAAATATAAGGAACAAACTTTAATACAAAGGATAATTTAATAATTCTAGCCTACTTTGAACAGTGACATACAATAGAACGCTTATTGCTGGGTGTGGTGGCTCACGCCTGTAATCCCAGCATTTGGGAGGCAGAGGCAAGAGGATTGCTGAGTTTGAGGCTTGCCTGGGCTACATAGTGAGCTCAGGGCCAGCCTGAACTATAAAGTGAGACCCTGTCTCAAAAAGAAGAAAAAGAAAGAAAGAACACTTATTAAAAAATATGTTTTGTGTTTAGCTACATGAGTTAGGCCATTTATTTGTGCTGTATAACTATTATCTCTCCTATATAATAGACATATAAATACCTAATTTAAATATCCATTTCATTAAAAAATTGCTACTCCTGCTTTTTAATACTACTGTCTTAATACTACTTAAACTAAGTACTACTAATAAAACTAAGTACTAATAAACTAAGTACTACTAATAAAACTAAGTACTACTTAGTTAATACTACTAAGTTAAAGGGTTAAGAGTCTAAACTGTCATCATCTGTACTGTGCAGAAATACAGAACAAAATCAATGAACAATACATGGAGTTTAAATTAAAACAATAACAGAACTGCACAAAATAGGGAAAATAATAACTGGCCCCCCTAGTTCAGTCTTTTGCTATTATACTGAAACTTTTATGCAATTTTAGATAAACCAATATCATGTATTTTCATTAATAAAAGATTAACAAAACTTTATGATAAAGATAAAAACTTTATGTACTAAAAATTTAACAAGTTGACCAAAGGTACATAACTATATTTAATACTCTAATACATCAAAATTAGCTTGAAATCAAAATGTATCCTATATTTACATACTTTATTTTAAACATTGCTCAGTTTTTTGTTGTTTTGTTTTGTTTTATGAGACAGGGTCTCACTTTGTAGTTCAGTCTGGCCCTGAGCCCACGATGTAGCCCAGGCTAGCTTCAAACTCAGTGATTCTCCTGCCTCTGCCTCCCAAATGCTGGGATTATGGGCGTGAGCCACTACATCTGACAACATTACTCAATTTTAAAACATGCTATCCTTATTATACAAGTTCAAGATCCTGAGTTTGATCCCTAGTACGCACCAAAAAAACACCCATTATATTAACAGAATTCAACTAGATTATACATACCTCTATTGTAATGTAAGTGGTATTACATTTTCTAAAACACTAAAATGCTGATATTTATTATACAATGTGAAATTATTTTAAAATTCTATATGATTTTATACATGGAATGCTAGAATACAGAAAAATGTCTCTCTACATTAATCTTTAATAACATAGAAATAAGATATAAATATTCAATGTTTATTCTAATGTCCTACAAATTGTCCTAGAGACCTTAAAAATACAGGCATCAACACAGAAAATTGTAAAATGTGTAAATATAATGAGTTTCACACAGTAAATATTCAATCAATATTTCATAGATAAAATATAAATTCATTATGACAGCAGACTTCATATTGCTAATAGAGTACAGTGTATATAATAATTAGTGAACACATTGTGCTAAGCAAAGCTCATTAAAATAAAAATGATTATTTTAAGCAAAGCTCATTAGAATAAAAAGTTATTTTACCATCTGGCACAATGCTTGAGACAGAGATGGTATTAATTAACAGTATTTCTATTATAAAAATATACTCTGGTTCACATATATGATCGTCATATATGTTCATACATTGTTCTTAGAGATATTTTGATAACAGAAAGTTATATCATTTTTTTATTTTATTTTTTGAGATAGGGTCTAACTTTGTAGTTATAACATTTTTAAAGTTCTGGATACTTTACTCTGAACATTTCAGGGTAACAATTGTGTTTCACAGTACAGCAATTCTCTATCTTAACCATAGTAGAGACAAGTCATTTAAAATGAAATATTACTCCCTAGCTCATCATGATAACAGTCTGAGAGAAAGGAAAAAGGAGAAAAAATAAAGCAGGTGATTAAACATTTAAAGGAACTATTACTCAACAAATGAACTGGACAGGAAGTAGAAAATGCAAGATAAATGCCTATATTATGAAAATTTACTGCAGCATGCCATAAATCACTGTAACATTTCATTAGCCATTCCCGATAAGTAAATGATCATTTGACTCAAGATTATCACTTAAATGTAAATGAATTTATCGATCTTTATTTGCTAAAGAAGGGTTATCTTAAGTTTATACAACTGCAATGACTCAGGACATAATTCATTTTATATAAAGATATGCCTAATGGAATGACACTTTGCAGAAATTTCCATTTTGAAATCCTGCTAAAAGCTCAGTATTCTGATAAAACATCTTTCATTTTATACAGCATGCTAGATAGCAAACTATGAAGTCTGCATTTATCAAACATCCAAACTGTTAGTCTAATCTTTATAGTTTATAATAAGTAAGAAAAAATTACCAACTAAAATAAGAAATCTTAATATATACTACTTCTAAAATAGCACATTTCAAGGTTAAGCTGTAACAACTGAAAATAAAGTTTTAGAAAAACTTCCGTAAGTTTTACTGGTACTTTCTAAGACTCAGAAAATGTAGACATACAAACTTTTTATGTGTGATATTTAGTAAAATTGATTTTATATATTAATAAGTATTTATTGCTTTTGTTGAGAAATAACACACCTGACATAACAAGAATATAAATAGATCTTAATTTATGTTGTATGCTCCATATGCTAAATAGTAAAACTAAATAATACCCTGTCTCATCTTCCTGAAATACAAAAAAAAATAGGTTTCCCCTACATGTCACCACATACATCATATCTTCCAGCCATAAACTGGTAGTTTTCTAACAAGACACACACACACACATACACACACACACACACACACACACTTTGTTCTTCTGGCCTCCTTAGAAATATCTAAGTGCTGGCCAGCCCTACATCCTGCAGAAATTGACTAGGAAATGTCTTTAAGAAATTTTACTTAAGTACATATTACTGATTAGATTTCACCTTCTAACTATCTTCACAAGAGTTCAGTATAACTGAATTTGTATCTCTTTCCAATAAACTATGTAAGAAAAATGGTTATCTTTTAATTTCTGTGTCCTTACCAAGTAGTAAATTGCCAAGTACATTAAAAGTATTGAGTAAATGTGTTCTAAATATTGATCATTCTTTGAGAAAAATGAGTTCATGTGTACAAAAAAGATTTTATACATCAAAAGTTCATATAAATTACTTTATCTTATTGATCCCAGGTATAGATCTGTTACAAATCCAACAAGTATCATATTGTGATATCCAGTTCAAAAATACCTGAATATTTATAAAAGACAAGAAATAAAAATATCAACATAATTAATAGTGGAGACCACTTTGGTTCTACTGAAATTTGCATTAGAAATTAGACTGTCCATGACTGGTATTCATGAGAACTATGCATGCTAATATTCACCATAAAAGTTAGGATATGCAGTAAATTAAATGTCCAAATAACAATATAATTATTCATCATGGAAAAATTAGAACAGCAGATGGGGAAGTAGTTTTCTAAAGTCAATCAAAATATTATTCATCAAAATAATCATTCAATTATCTTATAATTCAAAAATAATTAGTCCTAGAAATAGTAACAGCTATTACAAAAAATTATCTCGAAATAATAATCACATTAAACACCCAAAATAAAGTGTTTATACTATTTACACTTAATATTCCATTTATTGCTCACAATCTGTTTGCAAATTAGTAACATACTCTGTTAATCTGTTACTAATTTGTAGAATAAGTAGCACATCCAGATTATATGCTTTCCATTACTGTTATATAATATCTACAATGCTTCTTAAAAATCAGCTCACCAAGGAAGATTATATAAGTATTTCTGTAGCAAGTAACTAGTAATATTATCAAAAATTCCAAGCCAAAATCATCTCTGCTGTTTTATTCAGTGTAGAGTTATCATAACAAAAATATATACACATGCTTTTAAGAATACTCATAATGGTTTACTGTGCAAACATGAGATAAATAACACATTATTAAATACATCTACAGAACAAGTCCTCTGCCAGTTCACTTTTGAAAACACTTCTAATTTTTTTGTCCTAGACTTAGTCAGAATATATTTTAAAAACCAAAAAGAATGATTCACTTCCAAGAATTAAGACTTTCAAACTCTATTTCTATAATACAAACAAGAACAGATTTTTACCTGCTGTGTATACTTCTGTATTTCATCCAGAACAAATTCTACTTCTTTAGAAGTTGTTAATGAAGCAAGATTTCCACTAAGATTATAGCAATAAAGTTTTGCATTGTCATAACTTTCTCTACTAGAATTAACTCTAAGACAAGCATCCCCAATATGATTCCATCCTTCTCCACAAAGATGAGCTAGACAAAGAAAAAATGTATACTTTTAGATTAGAAAAATATGTATTTATCAATTATTTCAGAATGAAAATATAGCTCTTATATTAATTTAAGTATTTTTTAAATAAAACATTTTAAATATCTCAATATCCCGAACAAAACTTGCCTAATATTTTGGTAGACAATGAAAACGGAAGATCCTAAATTTTTCTTGAATTATGGAATAAGACAAATTACAGGTCTACAATATCTATTAAAATGTATTGATCCATTTGCTAGGTTTTTTGTTTAAGACAACTTTTGGCACATTTTATGCTTATGTTCCAGGGTCCAGTTCAAAAAGCCAAGATTAAATGAAGAGGAAAACAGCCTACAACAGAAGTAATCTCAAAAATATTCTTATATGTGAGGCTAAGTGACTTCCAAATGTAATTTCTGTAACCCAAGTATAATGTTGTCAGTTAAATTGTGTGCTTTGATTCTTTAATTATAAGGAGTGCATTTCATTTACGTGTTCTTAATATTTTATCATAGAATCCAAATTGTACCACTGTCTAAAACACAGGCTTAAATATGAAATTATTTCCAAGTGTGTACTAACTCACAATGTAAGGTGTCATGTAAAAACTGATCTACACAGTTAAACTGTATGTTGGTCTCTTTAGCACACTAAACCTATCAGTGCCTCTTTCTAGGTATATAGGCCCTCAGATGATTAGTGCAACCCATATGAAGCTAGCTTAAAGTAGTAGCACTCAAACATGTCAGTATTTAATTCCTAAGGACTACTGAGGGCCTTAAAGATTTTTTTTTCTTAGTGTATTTTCTATCTATAGATTTTGACCACACTAAAATTAAAACTGGATTTTTAAAATATATTTATTTCCTTAAAAGAATTTTTTAATTGAATTCTTTATTGGTACAATTTATATACATCACAAAATCACATATAACATTGGGAAATTTGTACCAGTATATGCCACAAGTTAATTCTCATTTTTACCCATATCCCTACCCACTCCCCCC
>PVIC010043587.1:0-15355 GCA_004025085.1 Thryonomys swinderianus
AACAAAGAATGAGAACTATGTCTTCAAAGAGAAAGCTGCAGTCATATTAGAGGGAAGTTTTACAATTCCAGAGCTATGATTCTGGTCTCATTATGAGGAAGGCCCAAGGCACCAAAGGCATGAAGAAGATAAAGAGCACAGGGCACATTACCCAGCACCCCCATATCTTGCTGACAAGAAGGAAAGATGAGAGTATAATCCATAACAAAGAAGCTGGAACTAGAATAGAAGGACATAGGGAACGTTAGACAGCTTCTTCATATGATTTTACTTTTTAAAAATTGCTGAGGGTAGTTTTGTTGCCTGTCATATACTGCGTCCTGAAAAATGTTCCATGTTCTGATTCCAGGAATGCATAGTCAAGTGTTGGATGGAATATTCTGTAGATAAGATCGAAGTACAAATCAATGCTGCTGTTTCTTTGTTGATTTTGTATCTGGATGATGTTTCCTTTGCTGAAAGTCGGTATTAAAGTCCCAAACTATTGTTGTATTAAAGTCTCACTTTCTTTTCAGGTCAATTATTTGCTTTCTATATTCAACACCTCTGATACTGGATGCATATTTATTTATTTATTTATTTTGAGACAGGTCTCGCTTTGTAGTTCAGGCTGGCGCTGAGCTCACTATGTATCCCAGGCAAGCCTCGAACTCAGCAATCCTCCTGTCTCTGCCTCCTGAGTGCTGG
Organism: Thryonomys swinderianus; assembly: GCA_004025085.1. Taxonomy (NCBI): domain Eukaryota; kingdom Metazoa; phylum Chordata; class Mammalia; order Rodentia; family Thryonomyidae; genus Thryonomys; species Thryonomys swinderianus. The sequence goes on from PVIC010043587.1 coordinate 688, forward strand.
GATTACAGGCGTGAGCCACCGCATCTGGCACTACATATATATTTATTTTGAAAGAATAATTGAGAATTAATTTTTTATTAGTACATGTTTCAGGTACAGAATGATTACATTTCTGGGGAACAAGGAGTTGGTATCTGTACATGTATTTAGTGTTTTTATATCCACTTGCTAAACTGACCCCATCAACATTATGAAATAAACTTTCTCATCTTTGTTCAGTGCATTTGATTTAAACTCGTTCATGATATGTAACCATTTTCCTTTTATGTGTAATTCCATTTGTATAGAATGTTTTATTTTATTATTTCACTTTTATTCTATATTTATTAATAGAGGTGAAGTGAACTCTGTAAGTAATATTGTTGGTCTTGTTTTGTTTTTTAATCTATTCATCATTGTGTGTCTTTTAATTAGAGAATTTATACTCTTTACATTCATTGTAACTATTGGTAAGTGAGATTTGACAGTCATTTTTGTAACTTCTTAGTTTTGTTATGGAACGATTCTCTTTTCTTATCATCTTACAGTGTTTTTGTGTGGTTAAGTAACTTATGGTAGCAGGGCGCTTTGATTCCATGCTTATTATTTTTGGTTTTTCTATTATAGATTTGTGCTTTGTGGTAACTGTATTATAAAATAAATCACTTAATTATAGCAAGTTACTTTCAAATGACAGCAATTTAACAGGATCATAAACAGAATAGGTCTGGGACTGAACTTCAGATCTAAGGAATTTAATTCCTTTTTTTTCCCAAATGGAAGTGTTCTCTCTGGATTCAAGGTATCGGAGGGTGGCGGGATGAGTGACAGGGACAATTTTTACTTCTACCTTCTTTAAGGCTTCTTTTATTTCCTATGACAAGAGCAAGAATTATGGACTCTCCTCTGGTTTCCTCAGCTGTTGTAAAGTCATTTAGGATGGTTAGCCCTTGTAGGAGATGATCCTTGGAGACTCTTGGCCACTTTTAACTCTGTCCCACAACTACTTTAGGTCAAAGGTTGTGTCAAATTCTTTTACTTAGATATTTTAACAGTATATCTGTGCTTCTATTTCAAATTCTATTAAAGATTAACATTTATCTTTCTAACAACCTTAATGGATAGGTGTATATCTCCAGACATGTGCACAGACATATACAACTTTTCCTCTATTTTCAATTCTGGGTAATGAAAAAATGTGCTGTATTTTTCTATTATTTTAGTATGATATATCATTCATTCAAAATTAGGCCTTGAGGTATAATGCCATTATCTATTTACATTTTCTTTTATTTCTTATTGACTAATTACTTTGTGTTTCTTTGATTAATTTTTAAAATAACATTACTTATTAATACTCTGCTAGGTACAGAATGGCAATCACCTTTCTCTATATTAAAAATGTCCAGCAACTTATTGTTTTCATTTTAATTTTTTTGGAGATATCAAAACAGAAATAAAATGTTCATGCTATAATTTGTACTGATTCTTTTTTGGCTTGCAGCCTAGCTGCTGCCCTGGGATTTCTCTTCAACATCTTCCGGCAACTTTCCTTTCCCTTCTTTTCAGTACTGGAACATTTTATTGCCTAAATCCTGTATCCTCTTTTTAGTTAAATCCTTATTATAGAGGACTAAATCCCACTGAAGCTCTTTGCAAAACCCTTCTGAAAATGCTTCATGGAAGCCAAAATGTTTTGAGTATCTTGCATGTGCAAAACAATTATACTTTTTTTCACTCTTGAAAGTTATTTAGGCTGATGATACCATCCTAGGTCTTTTTTACTCATAAAGTCTTATAAAGTGTAAAATAGCAGCTCTAATGATATAGACTTTTGCAAAATATGAATTTAAAGTGTTTGTGTATGCACGTTAAAATGATGCAGAAAGAAAATGTGAGAAACTGATAATATTGCTTATCCTTGGGAATGAGAAGAGTTTTGGGAACAATTTTCAATAGATTTAATTTAGATATCTTTAATCTTAATTTTGAACCATATTAATATCATCTCAGCACAAGAAAATAGTAGGTGTTACAAATTTAATGAAATGAATACTTTTGTGGATTACAAGATATTTTCAAATCTGTTGTACTAAAGCAATCTGTCATGAATATATGTGTGTGTGTGTGTGTGTGTATTCTTGTGGACTTTTGACATAAACATTAAATGATTCAGAATTTTTCTTCATTAAATTCTTTCAGTATTCTTTCTTTCATTCAACTACTTAGCAAGACAGGATGATGTCAGAAAAAGGATAGCAGAACCCCAGATAGTCCTTCTTCCCACAAAGATACCAACAGAGAACATGTGGACGGATTCCATGTGTAAAACATGTAAAACGCTGAGTCTTCTGCATCACAGACTAGTACGAAGTCGGGCACATCAAAAGTGGAAAGGAATATGATGAGGGGAAGGAATAAATATGATACAGAAAGAAAATAAAAGAGCATGTATAAGGGGGGAGGAGGGGGGAGTGGGTAGGGATATGGGTAAAAATGAGAATTAACTTGTGGCATATACTGGTACAAATTTCCCAATGTTATATGTGATTTTGAGATGTATATAAATTGTACCAATAAAGAATTCAATTGAAAAAAAAGGCATCATATCACAGAGATAGATACATGTGCACAGTTGGTAATACCTAAATCTTGATAACATCCCAGATGCCCATCAACTGATGACTGGATAATGAAATGTGTGTTTTTTAAAAATAAATAAATAAATAAATAAATAAATGAAATGGAGTGCTACTCAACCATAAAAAAAAAGTGGAAAGGAAATCATGACACACATTCACCATGGTTCTTCTGCCTGAGTATGGCACTATCAAGTAGAAGGACACTCCTAGTTCCTGGTTCCCCCGCGTATAGAGAATGAGAAGTCAGAAACAAAGGCCTCGTGAACAGAACTTCACTAGGAGTCCCCAAAGGATTGAATTCTCTTTTGGAACTAGCTGGAACCTAAGAGTTGACTGGAAGGAGCACAAACTTGGGGACTTCTGAGAACAAAGACAACCGTGTGGACTATACAACATGCTCATTTGCAATTGTCTCTCCTCCCAATTTAGGATGGAATATGTGGAAGCAAACGCTTCAGTCTCAACTACTCCCTAAAATCAGAAAGAGGTGGAACATACATCCAATATGGTGGCTTTTGAAGAGCTGCTCAAGGATCCAGTTCTGGAGCCTCATCTGAAACACTAGCAATACCTGAAATACTCTAAAATCTTTTCAACGTAAGCCTATTTCAGAAACATAGGTGTTAGTAGACAATTTAGGAGGGCCATGTTCCTGAAAAGAGAAAGCAGCAAATTCCTCTGTTACTTTGCACACACAAATCTAAGAATAAATACATAGAAAATGCTTGTGAAACCAGAAAAATCTTGCTTGACTGATGAGAGCCATTTCCTGTACAAAAAGAGTAATGCACTACTAACAACCTGAACTCCACAGCTTGTGAACAGACTCATGTGCCAGAGAAAGCAAGATGCAACCCTGAGATGCAAGGATTCTTGAACACTGAGAATCAATAAAAATAATGCACCACCTTTCCAGAAAAAGTATAGATGATTATCTCAACATATGTAGACAAATAATTGACTAAATGCAAAACACTTTCATAATAAAATCACAAGAAGTTTATCTCAATTTCTAGAATGTATGGTGGATATTGCGAAATAGAAAATATGCAAAGGGAAGTGTGGTGGAGGAGTGAGCAATGAGGGGTAAAGAAAAAACTGTGATGGTAATAAAAAAGGGAAACAAAGCTTATGTGTTTAGGGGTGGAGGGTTGTGAGATGGATAGGGGAATGGGAAAAAATGAGAATTAAACTGTGTCATATGCTGGTACAAATGCTCAATATTGAGTGTGATCACGATGTGTATATACAATGTACCAATAAAGATAAAAAATTTTTAAAAGAGAAATAATACATGAAAAATTAGAACCTAATCCCCAAACCTGAAAGTTTTTCACTAGGATCCAGAGCAATGTTAAGATGGCTAACTACTTCATTTCAACGTAGTACTAAAAATCCTACTGAGAGCAATTAGGCAAGAATAACATGAAAAATACCCAAGTCAGAAAGAAAAATAGAATATATGTGCTGGTAGATAAAGCAGCCATATATGAAAAAAAGCCTTTAAGAGTTCACAAAAAACTGGAATGGAAAAAAAATTCAGAACATTTTCAAAATAAAAAATTAACATAAAATCAGTAGTTTTTCTAAATAATAATAACAAATGTTTTTAAAAGTATGAAAACAATCTAATTGATATTATCACTGGAAAGCGTACATTACTTGGGCATAAACCTGTCCAAGAAAGCAAAATCTTATACCCTAGCGTGGTGGTACATGTTATGTTAGCATGTGATTTCCGAAGTTTCTTTGGTCTAAAGATCTGTGACGACATAGAACAGCGTGGCAAAAGGGCACCACGGGTAGCACTTTTGGCCTCACAGCAGCCAGGAAAGAGAAAGAGTGACAAACTCCAGAGGAAGAGCCTGGACGCAAGATACACTTTTCAAAGCTCTCCTCCTTCCACCTACTTCCTCCAGCTGGCCCCACTTCCCATGGTCCATCTAGCTGCGAACAGATCATCCGGGAAGTTCGCGGCCCGACGATTCATTCACTTCTCCAGCTTTGAACACGGTGGCACTGAGGATCAAACTTCAATCCACGGGGATCTGAGGGACGCTTTATATTTAAACCACAGAGTAAGACTATAGTTAGATGTCACCGCAGACCCATGAGACTGGCTACTAAGAGATGAGGTATGAGGAGTGCTTACAACAAGTGAAGAAAAGGGAACGTCTGTACAGTGTCGGTGGAGACATAAATTAGTACAACTCTATGAAGACACCATGGAAGTTCTTCTAAAACCTAAACACATCACGATCTGTCAGTTCTACCTCTGGCTATATGTAAAAAAAAAAAAAAAAGAAAAAAAAAATATATATATATATTTATACAAATAAATTGAAAGCATTCAATATAGTAAAAATGTCATGTTTATGTTTACACAGCATTATTTATAAAAACAACAATATGGAAATTAACTCAGTATTTATCAAGGAATAAAATGGATAAAGGACTTATTATTATATAATCTTACTTGTCCACTGATATACAGATAAATACATGCATAATATTACATCTTAAAAGTGAAGGAAAAACCAACAATCTGAAAGCACATGCATCAACTTGGAAAATAATATGCTAAGTGAAATAAACTAAGTACTGAGAGATAGGTACTGTACTATGTAATTTTTTATAGAATTAAATCATTTGACTTCTTAGAAGTAAGGAGAAAAATAGTTAATGTCAGACACTGGGTGTGGGAGTGTAGTTATTTCTCAAAGTGTATAAATGCTTTGTTAATTGGGAATAATAAATTCTGGAGATCTGTGCTATGTCATTGTTAATAATCATGTACTACATACTTGAAATTTCTACAGAGTTAATTTTAAATGTTTTCATTTAAACACAAGTTGAAGGTAAGGAATGTAAGATATTCATTGGCTTAACTTAATTTCAAACTTATAGAGATTTATTAATATAAAAATAAAGAAAAAATAAACTATAAAAATGTAGTTTCTATTACACAGCCTTAGAAAAGGGAGAAATCTTTCACTGATGGATGATGGGTGAACACTGAGGACCTCGTTATATAAAACAAAGTAGTCACAGTAGAAAAATACATAGACCATAAGTTTCCTCTTATATGAGGTGTCTAAAGTAATCATGTTCTTAAAAGCACAAGGACTTCTGGTAGTTGGTTAGGGCTGGACAGAGTGAGAGAGGCAGGATATTTATTCAATAGAGTTGGCATTTCAGTTTTTCAAGATGAAAATCTGGATTCAGATTTGTTGCATAAATTTAATAATATTTTATTGCATACTTAAAATTTTAAGTAGGTAAATCTTATACTGTCATTTACTACAATTTTAAAAATTCTAAACTTAAAAATACTGTTTTTCAACAGATAATAACAGAAAAGATTGACAAAGAATAGACTAAGAGAAGGTGTTTGGGAATTGTATGTGTACTAAAGGTCTTATAGTCAGTTATCACAAAGAGCTATCAAAGCTTAATGATAGGAAAGTAGCCTAACTTATAAAACATATGGCAGATGATTTGAACAGATATTTTTCCAAAAAAGACATACAGATGGCAACGAAGCACATGAAAACATAGTGTCATTAGTCATAAGAGAAATACAAACCAAAGTAGAATTAGATACAAACATTCCTATATGAATGGCTAAAATAAAGCAGATTTGACAGTTCCAAGTAATAGGATTCAGAGGACCTGGAATTCTCATGTATTCGTGGTGGGAAGACAAAAGGTTCAGGTTAAATATACCCTCACTGTATGACACAGCAACCTCATTCCTATGCTTTTACTAAAGAGAAATGAGAATATTCACACCAAAACCTACACACAAATACTTATAGTCACTTTATTCATAATTGCCCCTCATTAAAATAAGCCATATGTCCTTTAGTTGTGAAATGAGTAAACTGTAGTATATTGATAGCATGCTGTATGGCTAGACAAGTAATAATGAATTGCACAACAACAGAAATGAATCTCAATTGTATTATGCCAAGTGACTCAGGCCATATCCTTTGTCAACAATCAGATGACAGCCTGGAAAATGTAAAATTATAGATGTTAATCATGTGCTAGAGGGACAAGTAAGGACTGGCAGTGATTAGCAAGGAAGACCAGGAGCAAACTTATTTCAGAAAAACTTCTTTTGCACCTATTATGTAAATTTATACATAATATACTTTCTGAATTATTTTCTATGTAATCTTATATTTATCAGTATTCCCATCACTGGGGCACAGTATCCAACACCCACAGCTTAAAGTAGAAAAGTGTAATCTGACACTTGACTTTCAGAGAATTCCACCCATGGTTGGCAACTCCAAGGCAGAAGCTTCAGGACAGATGGGTTTGGTGGAACAGAAATGCTTAGGTCATGGTGGCTGGGAGCAGTGATCAGTGTGGGAGCAAAATAGGGCCAGGGACCAAAATATACTTCCCCAGAATACACCAAGAACTGTGCTGTCAGTATCCTCACAGTTCACACACCAATGAAGTTGACGCCATTCAGTTTAAATCCTCGAGATCCCCAATGCCTCCTCAGATTTTTTAGCCCAAGTTCCTGGCCTTTCCTCTAGACATTTACACACCTTGAACACACTTGTTCGCATTACTCAGCACACTTTTGGAAATCACCACCATACTAAGCCTGTTTCTTCCCTTGGCCTTAACTATTGTCTAGAAGAAAGAAGGATTCTGAAAATTTGTAATGGACATTAAACAATAATTGATGTCCTTATTTTACATCAGGTATTCACCAAAAATTAACAATGCTTTTCTCTAAGAAAAAATTACACGGAATAGATACACATTATATGAGAACACTGAGCACTTTTCTACTCTTATTTGTAGGATCAAACCCTGTGAAACACAGTTTCCTTTTTTTTTTTTTCTGAGTGAGAGATTGGGAGAGAGCATTATCTTCTCTAAGATAAACAGATTATTTCTCTGGTGGCTTTGGAAATGTCTAATTCAGAGATATACTTCTGAATCCAATCAAAACTTTAACTCAGTAAAACACTTTCGAATTTTTGGAGTTCTAGCACACAATAAGGCTAGCACACAAATAACTACTTCTGCAACTTTAAATTACTTTATATATTTATTGAAAAACTTGGTAGGGTTCACAGATAAATTTTCAATCTCCATTTTATATATATCTGACAATGCCCCTGACTAAGGAATTGCAGCAGAAAATATTAGGTCTCTTCATATCTTGATTGGAAATCATGTTTCTTAATCGCCTCTACTTTTGAAAAACACTGATACTGGGTAACTCATGTTGAAATCGGACTTTTTTTGCAAATTGACTAATGTAAGTCCTTGTGGGTTAAACTTGGTGAGCACCAACTGTAACTCCCTTATACATGTTAAATTAGGATATGGCAAAAGGTGTTTTATGTAACAAATGCACTAGCATCTTAGAATTTATAAATGTGTTGAGTATTATCTCTTTTTTTAATTGAATTCTTTATTGGTACAATTTATATACACCTCACAATCACATATAGCCATTGGGGAATTTGTACCAATATACGACACAGTCAATTCTTGTTTTCACCCATATCCCTCCCCACCCACACCTCCTCACCCCCTTTATACATGCTCTTTTATTTTATTTCAGAATCATATTTATTCCTTCCCCTCATTACATCCCCACACCAAATTTCCTTTGGAAATTTCCCATTCTACAAAAACTGTCATACTTTCTAGAGCTCATTTGCATCTACAGGTGCTCATATCAACGAGAAGATCCAATATTTGCCTATCTGTGATCTATTGATTTCACTCATTAGCATGTCCTCCAGGTGTATCCATTTGCACATAAATGAATTAATCTTGTCATTTTTATGGCAGAATAATACTCCATTTTATTAAAAAAAACCACATCTTTTTTATCCACTCTCCAGTTGGTGGGTATTTGGGTTGTTTCCAAAATTGAGCTATCACAAATTGAGCTGCTATGAACAAGGGTGAACATCTGTCTTTCCAATAGAGTATTATCTCTCTCTCTCTTTTTTTTTTTGAGACAGTGTCTTGCTTTGTAGTTCAGGCTGGCCCTGAGATCACTATGTAGCCCAGGCAAACCTGGAACTCAGCAATCCTCCTGCCTCTGCCTCCCGAGTGCTGGGATTACAGGCGTGAGCCACCACGCCCGGCACTGTGGTATGTGGTATTGATGGCTGGTGGGCTTGAGTCACCATGCCCAGCATTGTATGTGGTTACCAGCGATTGAATTCAGGACTTTGCACTTGGGAGGCAGGCGCTGGAACCACTGAGCTAAATCTCCAGCCCTAGACTATTATCTCTTAACACAAAGTTGTGTGTATGTGCATACTTGTTGGATATAATGGACAGGTCTGTTAAGATGTCACAAAGTATTGCATTATTTAATTTCAGCATATAAGCACACAAAAACTATAATTTTGAATTGAAAAGAAAGAGTATGCTAAACATAGTAGAGAAATAACTGTAACAATTTCCATTGTTCCAATTTAGTATATTTAGTTTTGATTCCTAAGTTTCAAATTCTGCCATTTTAAAGCTAACTTAAGAATCTGGAATGTATTGCCCATAATTAAAGTTTCATCAAGTTCACACTTTCACTTTATTAAAACCGAATACATAAACAGAAAGACATCACTCTGAGTGGGACATTAAAATGACACAAGAATGCTGTGATGGGGGCATCCTTAGCCTTCCAAGTGCTAGGGATGGAAAATGGAAACAGCCACGACAGTCTACAAAATAAGAAGATGCAGAGCTCTAGTCCTCAAGTGTTTTCCTCTTTTTTCTTATAGAAAATCTTCATCAAAGCCTCAGTCCAACCCAAAGGGAACTTTGCTTAAATCTCATTGACTTTCACTCTTACCTTCATATTAATCTCTAACTAATGAAGTGGCATTTCTGTGCTTGATCTCAACTAGCTAGCTTTAATCAATATTAGCTTGTCACCTAAAGTTTAAAAAATGCTCCAAATTCCCTGAGAAACTTGGCACCCTCGTTTGAATCACACTTCTGACACTTTCAGCTTTTCTTCATCCTTTAATTTCCTCTGACAGTTCGTTTGTTCCTCTATTCTTATTCTTACTCTGTTAGTTCAGTTTTCCAAGAAGAACACAGTACGTGTGTTGAGCCATGTAAGAGGTTTACTGTGCATAAAAAATGTGAAGGGTAAACAGTGAGGTTAAACAGGTTATTAAATAAATTGGTAGAGGATGTCTCAGAGGGCTAGTAATTCTGAAGAAGTCTCAGCCATTCATAAGAGCAGTCCTTAAAGAAATATTACCTGTTTTGGGGAGGTCTTGGTCAGGAAGGGTGGGGCCTCTGTCCTATCCACAGTATTCCGTCATCACTGGAGAGCAGAGGGGAAGGAATGTGGTATTACCAGAAGCAGGAGAGTGCGTAACTCAAAGTGACCGGACCAATTGAAGCTGTCAAGTGGGTAGGTTTCCCTGGGAATTCTGTGAAGTCCTAAAGTAGAACAGTTATTGTAATAAAAGTTATATGGTGCCATCATAATATAAAAAAGAGAAAGCTAGAAGAAACTGTATATAGCATGAGAAATTAAAAAGATTACACACACACGTTGAAAGAGGAAAGGTAGGAGTCCCTCCAAACTTCGTATAACTCACTTACAGTGTCTGTAAAAAAAAAAAACCCAGCCAGATCTTAGAGAATGCGAATAGGTTAGTGTGTATGTAGTCAGCAGGGACTCTACTTGCGATTGCTTTTCCAGGTGCACTTTAATCGCCAGAACATATTCATACACCACTTGGCACCTGGTTTTCACTTGGCAACCACAGTTTTTCTGTGCTTCTTAACAAAGACCGTAAAAGGCAGTTTTATTTCAACTGACAGGACCAGCCTTTGGCTCGTTTTCCTTCTTCACAATTAAATCAACCCCTCAGTACCATGTCAAAGCCAGAGACACTGATCAACAGTGCAGTTTGCAAGCCCAAGAAGAAAAGGGGGTTGCGGAACTGGGACTCGCTGTTCAGCAAGTTGCTCCACCGTTAGAGCCTAAGAATTCGCAGACAGGATGTTCCGTGAGGTGTCAGTTTCCGGTGAGGATGCTGAGTGGAGCCTCTGACAGGGACCCTGGATGAGTGGTAGAGCTGAACCGAGGACTCCGGAGCTACACCTGGGTATCTTTTGTGATTAAATAAACAGGCCTTAGTGGAGAACATGAAGAGCCCAGCGAACAAGTGGCCTGAGGTGCCTGCCACAAACTACCCACGGTACAGAGTTAAGCAGGCACAGCAGCGCTCTGTAATTTGGTGTAAGAAACGCCGGAAGGTGCAAGCGAAGTCCAAGAACAAGTGGTCCTGATGTTTACTACTCGTGTGTCTCCTGCACTGACTTCCTTTTGCGGGCCAACCACCTGTTTTGATCAGTTGAATGAGGAGAAAATAACCATACTTGGTTTCCAGAAGGTTTGGCCCCCTATGCAGGCACTGCCCTCAAGGAACAGCAGAAATCTACTGCAGCAATCGCGCGAGTTCCTGAAATCGCTGACGGGAAATCCTCCCAGGGAACAGAACTTCAAACGGCATGGTTGATTATTCACTTTGGAAGGATATATGACCAGGAATATGGTTCCTCACTACTTCACAGGCTGGAATTACAATGAAACCATCTGATACTGGATCCTGAGATGACAGGAGTTCATCTCTATTAACATTTAGTAGGATAATTCAATTTATGTTTTTCTCATGTTTATTATATAGCTATTTCTGTATACTAATTTAACATCAATAGTTGAATACTTAATATAGAAGCTATTATTTACTCATTGCTAAATTAAAAGAGATGACTAGAAATCTTATCAAATTTTTAGTGAAGTTAAAAATGTAAGAAGTCCTATATTTTTCACGGGTAATAACTGATAATAAATAACAAGGAAAATAAAATCTATATCACAGTCCATTAGGATATCAAAAAGATATAGAAATATGTTTGTAGCTTGGTTGCTTTCAGCTGTGTCTACTGAATCTCCTCTCTGCATGAGGTTATGGGTACTTGTACTTGAGACAGATATCACAACATTTCTGTTGTTTTTGGCTTTTAGATTTGAATTCAGTGCCTTTTTTCTGAGTTAGAACCAAAATATCCTCCCTCCTCCATCGCAGGAAAATCTAATGCCTCTGAGGACACAGTCTCCTCTCTGGCGTTTCTTTCTTTTTTTTTTTTTTTTTTTCCTCTCTTTTCCTTGTTTCTTCTCATTGTCTGCATTTTGAGTATTTCACACTAAAAGTGGCAAAGAGCAAAAGGGAAAATGAGAAAGTGAGAGGAAATACTTGTTTCCAAATTTTCCAAATGTCATCTATAGAATACCTATTAGCACCTTGCTACTTCCCATCCACAAGGAGGCCATGTAAATGCCTGTCTGACTGCATATCTCTCAACTGGTCTATCACGGTATCTGTATGTGCACAGGAAACGAATCAGGAACGAGGTGAGAAAAACTTTTAGAAACACTTGTGCTATCTTAGAATAACATTTATGATCCCCTTTGACATCTTCATATAGTTGAATTTGTACCACTCTAAAATACCTGATATTCTATCATTACTTAAAAGACACCATGATCATTATTTTTTGTGATATACTACTGAAGAGTTTGCATCTTGGATAAAAAGAAACATCTATGGATAGGCTTACAGTAGAATTTAAAGATAATTTTGACTAGAGTAAAACAGTAACATCTAAAATGAGTATACAATGACACTAGAATGCTGTTTGATTTTCTACATCCATTTTTATAACTTGGACTAGTCAATGGTACAGTGATGCTTGTATTTGTTATTTATACTTGTAAAGTGCATAGATTTATAATTTATTTTGTGCAATATATGTGTGTGAAATGCGATAAAATGGGTAAAATACCCTTGGCATTTATTTCATATATGTCCTAAAGCTGAACTATTAAGTTAGAGAAAGAGAGAGAGACAGAAACAGAGACAGAGAGATTATTTAGCTGATTATTATTATTTGAAAATTCCTCATGATTAAAGGGAGAGATTAAGAGCGAAGTCTGGCAGAGGAGGAGAAAACGCATGTAATGGTGTCGAGAGAGGGAATATTACCCTCTTTCTCCTCAGCTCTCCCTATGTCTCCTTCCTCTCTGTATGGAATTACGACTTTATTCTTGTCCATTTCAGAGGAGCTTTTGTTTTCCTTTTACAAAACCATTAACCGGGGTCACGTTTTCATAGTCCCTCGACTAGGATGAGAAGAATTATGGGATTGATGTGGCATGCTTCTCTACAATAAAATCGGAATAAAGCGCTCAAATGCACTGGTTAGGGAGGGATTCCCACCCATTATCCAATTCTTATATCTGCGGTGGTATGACAATCATAACCCACTTTATTTTCAGGCCTCTTGTCTTTTCTAGGATGATAAAGAATAATTTCAAAAAGTGCCTGAAGTTAACAATTTGCGGCTCAAAACCAGAGGAATCATTCTGTTAAATAGAAAACCCCTCTGCAACCTCCGTCATTTGTGTTTATCATGCATCATTAAAATAATGTGTTGAATACGAGAATGATCAAGATAGTCACTAAGTGTAGGGTTTCAGCACTGTAGATTGCTACTTATTTCTTAATTGCAAGCAAGAAGAAATTTCACTGAAAATTTTTCCTCATTTTATTCTGAAAATGTCATTGACATTTGTATTCCAAATGAAGCCACAAAATAGTATGAAAATGCTTGGAGATTTAGAGTTGTATGAATGATTTCAAATATTCCTGCGAAGCATAACAATACAGCTGCCAGAGAACCTTCACCCCCTGCTAGGCTCAGCTACATCCGTTACATGCCACATTAGGGGTAAAAGGCAGACTTAGCATGGAAATGTCCAGGACGGTGTGTGAGGGAGACAGACAAGCAGAGACACACACAGATACACAGAGAGACAGAGACAGAACGGAGAAAGAAACAGAGAGGGGAGACCTCTTGTTCTCATGTTGCTGTACATTTTTAGCTTAAAATGTTTCTCAAAAGGGTAAAAATGAGAATTAACTTGTGGCATATACTGGTACAAATTTCCCAATGTTATATGTGATTTTGTGATGTATATAAATTGTACCAATAAAGAATTCAATTAAAAAATGTTTCTCAAAATATTTGGTTAACCTCCATAAATAAGTATATTCCACTTTTTAAATATAACTAAAATATCAAATGATATAAATGAATACAATATAGCTCTAACTCAAAATTTGAAAATAAGTAGGTCAGGAAATGCATACATTTGTCCAAATTTTAAAATTCCCTGTCTCTTATGCTATGCTTATGCATATGGCTTCTGTAAAAGGTGTTTTAATCTCATTTAGTTTTCAGGGTCTGCCTCAACACCCATGCTTGAAGCCACCGTCTTCTTTTCCTGGTGTTATCACAACACTCTTTTCACTGAGGTCTCTGGACACCAGTGCTTAACTTCTCAGTAAGGGAAGAGCTACAGCGAAGTGATACAGTATGTATATTTATCAAGACCCTAAACTGAATATAATCACTCTGTATCAAAAACATACACAATAAGAAAAAGTTAATAAACAGAAGATGGGAAATATATAGCAGAGGGGCACCCATTTCACTCAGAGTAAGGAACAAACTGTGGTGGATTATTGTATCTAAATGATCTTGATTCTTCTATCTATCTGAGCCCTTTTGAGTCCTACCCCTTGTCACAGACTCTCAGGTGATGGTCCTGGAACCTTCTAGTGGGGGACCTACCACACTGCTGGCTGGTAGAGAAGACAGTGAAAATGTAGATACAGGGCCAGGGATTTAGCTCAGTGGCTCCAGTGCCTGCCTTGTAAGGACAAGGTCCCTGGTTCCATTCCTGGTAACCCCTACCTCAATGCTGGGTGTGGTGACTCACACCCACCAGCAATCAGTAGCACCCACCACAGTAACACCGGGAGTGGTGGCTCACGCCTGTCATCCCAGCACTCGGGAGGCAGAGGCAGGAGGATTGCTGTGAGTTTGAGGCTTTCCTGGGCTACATAGTGAGCTCAGGGCCAGCCTGAACTACAAAAGCGAGACCCTGCCTTAAAAAAAAAAAA
>PVIC010043588.1:0-15361 GCA_004025085.1 Thryonomys swinderianus
ACCAAGTTTCCTATAGAAATATTCCACTCTATGAAAGCTGTCCTACTTTCTAGAACTCATTTGCATCTACAGGTGTTCATGCCAAAGAGAAGATCCAGAAATTGTCTATCTGTGATCTATTGATTTCACTTATTAGTATATCCTCCACATGTCTCCATTTGCACCTAAATGGATCGATCTTGTCATTCCTTATGGCAGAGTAATACTCCATTTTGTACAAAAAAACAACATCTTCTTTATCCACTCTCCAGCTGATGGACATTTGGGTTGTTTCCAAGATTGAGCTATCACGAACTGAGCTGCTATGAACAAGGGTGTACATCTGTCTTTCCAATGTGAGTTTTTAAATTCTTTTGGGTATATTCCTAGCAGGGGTATAGCAGGGTCAAATGGGACACATAGTCCTAGTTTTCCGAGAAATCTCCACACAGATCTCCACAATGGTTGCACAAGTCTGCAATCCCACCAACAGTGTAGAAGGCTTCCTTTCTCCCCACAGCCACACCAGCATTTATCGTTGGTTGACTTTGTGATCGCAGCCATTCTTTGTGGAGTGAGGTGGAATCTCAATGTTGTTTTAATTTGTATCTCTCGAATGACCAGAGATGTTGAGCATTTCTTCATATGTTTCTTGGCTGCTTTGAAAAACCACATCTTCTTTATCCACTCTCCATTTGATGAACATATGGGTTGTTTCCAAGACTGAGCTATCACGAACTGAGCTGCTATGAACAAGGATGTACAACTATCTTTCCAAGGTGAGTTTTTAAGTTCTTTTTGGTATATTCCTAGCAGGGGTATAGCAGGGTCAAATGGGACCCGTAGTCCTAGTTTTCTGAGAAAGCTCCACACAGATCTCCACAATGGTTGCACAAGTCTGCAATCCCACCAACAGTGTAGAAGGGTTCCTTTCTCCCTACAGCCACGCCAGCATTTATCGTTGGTTGACTTTGTGATCGCAGCCATTCTTTGAGGAGTGAGGTGGAATCTCAATGTTGTTTACATTTGCATCTCTCGAATGACCAGAGATGTTGAGCATTTCTTCATATGTTTCTTGGCTGCTTTGATTTCTTCCTCTGAGAAGTGTCTGTTCATTTCAGTTGCCCATTTTTGAATTGGGTCTTTAAACTTGGGGAGGCTGATCTGTTTGAGCAAATGAAATATCTACGAATCAACCTAAAAAAGGAAGTGAAAGACCCCCACTCTGAAAACTATAGGACTCTGAAAACTGAGATAGAAAAGGAACCCAGAAAGTGGAAAGATATCCCTTGTTCCTGGGTCGGGAGAACCAACATCGTCAAAATGGCTATACTCCCAAAACTACTATATAGATTGAATGCAATTCCAATTGAAATTCCAACGGTATACTTCACAGAGCTAGAGAAAATAATACAAAAATTCATCTGGAACCACAAGAAACCTAGAATAGCAAAAGCAATTCTAAGCAACCACGACATGGCAGGGGGTATTACAATTCCCAATTCAAAACTCTACTATAAAGCTGCCGTGATAAAAAACTGCATGGTACTGGCAAAGTAACAGACCCGAGGACCAGTGGAATAGATTAGAAGACCCAGAAACAACTCCAGATACACTAAGCCACCATATCTTTGACAAAGGAACCAAACTTCCCCAATGGAAGAAAGACAGCCTATTTAACAAATGTTGCTGGAAAAACTGGGCTTTAGCCTGCCAAAAACTAAAGCTAGACCTTTCTCTTTCACCATGCACAAAACTAAACTCACAGTGGATACGAGACTTAAACATTAAAACAGAAACAATAAGCCTGCTGGTAAACAGGCTTGGTAAAAGTCTTGGAGACATAGGCTTAGGCACAGACTTTATGAATAAAACCTCCCTAGCACAAGAACTAGCAGAAAGAATCATCAAATGGGATCTCATCCTACTGAAAAGCTTCTGCACAGCCAAAGAAGTCGCTGGCACTGCTAGAAGACAACCAACAACATGGGAAAAAAAATCTTTACTAGCTGTGTATCAGACAAAGGGCTATTATTGACAATATATAAAGAACTCAAACAGATCAGCCTCCCCAAGTTTAAAGACCCAATTCAAAAATGTGAACAAACTTTTACTGTGAACTAGAGTTACATACAGATCCAATATCAGATAAAAATAGGTTTCCAACTTGGACCTTAGGGGATTTTAACACAATCTTAAAATATTTGAGTATGTTTATCTCAATAAATATTCTATCTCATTTATCTCATTTCATCTATCACTTATCTATCTATCTATCTATCTATCTATCTATCTATCTATCTATCTATCTATCTATCTATCTATCTATCTATCATCTATATATCCTAAAATCTAAGGGAGTACAACAATCATCACCAGGCTTAGGAAGATTCTTTCTCTTCCTATGTTCTAGGATGATTCTTGGTAATAAGAAGCATGAACAATGTCATACAACTTTCCTTGTCATTGTTTTCCTGAGGCTTTCTTTATCTAAAGAATCATGTCGAGAAAAAGTAAGGCCATCATGTAATCAAATAGCTCCAAATCTAAAATATATTGATATTTTATGGAGACTATATTTTTTTAGTAACAAATACATAGAAATGCTATAAGGGGACTTTCTGGATTGCTATAAGAAAAAAATTAAGTTAATCATATATGCATGACTAATTTTGAAAAGGGAACAGAAAATTAAAATGCATTCATAATTATTTTTAACTATCATAATTAGAGTGTTAAAGAAATTATAATGAATATTTATGCTTTTTTCTGCAAGGGCATCTAAGATGAAATATTCTTAGCATTGGGGTGATAAATTGATTTTCTTCCATAAACAGGTTTTGGGCCTGAGATGTAACTCAGTGACACCATGCCTCCTTGGCGACGACAATGTCCTAAGTTTCATCCCTAGTATCAGAAAGTGGAAAGAAAAGGATCCCATGACACTGCAATTATGCTAGCATCTTTTATCTTGTATGCAATTTTAGTACTTATACATTAAAAAATATTTGAGTCACATATATTTGTGACCTCACATAAAAAAAAAACTGAAAATAGTCACTCAGTTCTCTTCTGTTCATTTCAAAATTTGAAGGATAATCCATTTAAATCTCCAAGGAAATTATGTCTGTCCCTTAAAAAGAACAAGATTGTTTCTCGAGATTTCTTTTTCTTTTCAAAAGAGCTGGGCTGAGGTGAGTGTGTGTGCTATGTGTGATTGAGGGATGAATAATTTCAGAAGAAATCTTCCCATTCTTATCTTTGGTGCAATAATATGAGAAAATGCATTTAAAATGCATAAGAAACCTCCCTGTTCATCTACATAATATTATCATCAATACACACTTTGTTCTGAACAAGGTTTATCTCAGGAAAATACATTCAAAGCATCTTCAGAAATTGTAACTGAGTTACTACATTGTATTTTTGAAATATTTTATATTTTATATGTATGAATGGTAGATATTGTGGGGCTCCATGTAATATAATATATGTATATATCATGCTAAAAATAAATCCAGCTGCCTTTTATCCAAGAACATCCCTGAGCACAGGCAGATAGGGCATCTTCCCAACTTTCTTTGCAGTCTCTAGTGATCACTATTCTACCACATTAAATTTTAGGGTAAGTAAATAAATAAATAGATGATAATCAAGTACCTACATGGACTATACTGATAAACATATCCAAATATAAGTACACCTAGATAACTCAAATCTGTAGTAAAGTATCCTTTTTTAACAAGAATTTTATCTATTTGAATTTGTACATTTTGATGCCTTTCTTGACTTATTACTGTCTTTAAGGAAAATGGAGTTATTGGGGTCGGAGGTTTAGCTCAGTGTTCCCGGTGCCTGCCTCTCAAGTGCAAGGCCCTGAGTTCAATCCCCAGTAACAACATACAGTGCTGGGGGTGGAGACTCACGCCCACCAGCAATCAATACCACATACCATAGTGCTGGGCATGGTGGCTCACGCTTGTAATCCCAGCACTCGGGAGGCAGAGACAGGAGGATTGCCGAGTTACAGGCTTGCCTGGGCTACATAGTGAGCTCAGGGCCAACCTGAACTACAAAAGCGAGACCCCCATCTCACAAAAAAATTGAGTTATTATAGAAGGAAAATTTAAATTGCAATTAAAAAACTATAATCTTAACAGGAAGCCACCTGGGCTATGGAAAATACAGAGCTAGGTAATTATCCCCTATGTAGGTATGTCTGCATGGCATTAGACAATTTGAAATTTTAAATATAAACAAAACGTGTCAACCACTAGCAATTTGTTATAAATGTTTTCCCACTAAACCCAGTTCAATTGCTTCATATATATGCATAACCTGGTCGGTGTTTTGTCCTCCCGGCTTTACACATATAAATTGAATCCTACTATTTACTTGTTTCACTAGAAAAGTTGATTTGAATCCAGAACAATTTCAGAATCTGCAATTTAGGTATTAGTGTCAATTTCAGAAAACACAAAGAAAAGTGAAGAGGAGAGGCAGCTACTACTTTAAGGAAAGTGAAATAAATAGGACACAGATGTATAAATACCAAATCTTCTCTCTGATATGCGAAACTGAAAGTATAAATGAGGTCCAGAATTTATGACAGATACTGTGAAATAGAAAGAAAATGTTCAAAGGGAAAAGGGAAAGGGCAAGGGAAAGAGGGAAAGTAAATAAGGGAAATACAAAATGTGCTAATAAAAAAGGAAACAAAACTTATGTATATAGGTGGTGGGGTAGTGGGTAGGGCAGGAGAATGGGGAAAAATGAGAATCAATATGTGTCACTTACAGGTACATATTCTCAGTGTGGAATGTGATCATTATGTACATATAAAATGTACCAATAAAATGAATTTATAAAAAGACATACACGACGATCTTGAAATAAGAAAAGGAAATTAAGGACTTGTGAAATGACTGAGTGTAGCTGGTTGTGAGTGTTATCCTCTGTGCTGGCATCTAACGAGACTGCAAGCATGCACAGGTGCTGTGAAGGTTAGTTGTCAACAATGTTCAGTCTTGACGTTTAGCAGAACACATTGTGATCCTTTCATGTCTTGGAAAGACAGGCAATCTTGTGAGGACTTGCTATAGGCAACTGCATACTCTCTCTTCATTGAGAGGACCAAGGAGCAGATTTTCCATCTGTCTCCCTCATTCTGGTGAGGTACGGGGCTTAAAGCTTTAGGCTATAAAATCACTTAGTAACAGTGTGAAACTGTTGTGTTTTGTTGTTGTTGTTTGCTTGTTTGTTTATTTTTGCCATTCACTGTCTGTACTGGTTGTCTCCTGTCATCCAGACACTTATATTAGTGTTGTGCTGTGGGAAATAAACAGTTTCTGAACTTGATTTTGTTCTCTATGTAAGCAGTAAAAACATGATTGTCTGCATCGATTCATTCTCTTGTCCTTGTCTTATCTGTCAGTTTGCTGGACAGTTTAATAGTGTGGGGTGACCAAAATGACCTGCTTAGAAAAACAAACAAGGATAATGATGTGTGAAGTTCTAAGACAGGTAAAGAAATACGGCATTTGTGTATTATGCAGCCACTTACATACATATTCAAATAAGTTTCAATCATGTATGTTATCTTGCTTTGGAAATAATCTATCACTTTCTATAATATACAAAATATTTCTCATGAATATTCAAAAATAATGGAAAAAGATAGGCATTTCCTATGTGAATGAGGGACAATTGAAAATACTTCAGAAGATAAATTTGGAAAAATGTTCTATATCTTAACAGACTACCTTTATTTCTCATTAACATAAAAGCATAAATATCTAGCTATGTTGGACTTCAAAATTTTATAATTAAATGAAAGAGATAATGTTACATGGATAATATGTGTATTTGCTCATCATGTTCTTTGTAAATGTTTCAGGGAAAGTGTTTATAATTTCTTTTTTAAAAATTCTGAAGATGAATGCTGAACTCTTAAAGCACAAACATTTCCTTTATGAGTCAACAATTCATGCATAAGAATAGATAAGATGGGTTCTACAGTAAGAATGGTCTGCATGCAACACTGACATTTCAACATCTCTCTGTGACTCACCATCACTCATGTTGAAATGTACTGCATTTGAGTACAAATTGAAAGGAGCCACTTTTGTCCCCATGCACAAGTGGCATGATGACCTAGAAAAAATTAATTTACTAGGTACTTCACTTTTTCTCTGAAGATAGGTTCAGAACAGCAAGGAGGAGAGGCTTTGACACTCATGAAAAGCAGAATTGTCGTTAATAAATTCACTGTGCATTTCCCAAAATCTAACATTCACTTCATTAAAAAAAAAAAAGAAAAAAAGCTACAGACAGGATATGTACAATTTTCCAAACTAAAGGAGCATTATTTTGAAATATACTACTGCATGAACCCAGAATGTATCACAGTTTATCCCATGCTCAATTTCATTGAAGCATTTTAATATTACAGTACCACAACTGAATCATTGTCTCTTGAATCTTCGCTCTGTGGCAAGAAGATTGAAGTTCACAAAAGAGCAAATACCAAGTTGTAGAATAGTCAACTGTGTATTTATTATGAAGAATAAAGAAAAGGGACACTGGACAGCATAACAAGTGTGTAGGATTGCGGCCCACAGGCCGGTCCCTACTCCACCCTGGAGCTGCATCGATAAGAATAAGGTCGCAAACCCCGGGCACCATTGCCAGCGCAGAGGATTTCAGCTGGCCAGCTGGACCCCAACCCACACGGACCTGCATCTGTAAGACTCAGGTCGCAGACCCTGGGCGCCATTACCAGCATGGAGGATTGCAGCCCACTGGCCAGTCTCCACTCCATCCCAGAGCTGCATTGTGATGGCCCATGCCCAAGAGGAGCCCAAAGCCATTTCCTGTGTCCCTCCAAACCAGAATTGTGCTGAGAGACCAGGCAATATAAAAAACAAGGGAATCTAGCTTCTGTTTTGCCATCTACTCCTAGATCCATCTATTCACCTCTTGTCTCCATACCCTCTCCTATCTTCCTCTCAGAACCAATACCCAGAAGTAAAAGACTCTTAGGCTGCCCTATCTCTTCTCCTGTACTATTATAAGAAGGTGTGCAGAGTCTCCAGCAGTCTTACAGCATGTAGTTGGTACTGTTTTATATATGCCCTTTTATCCTCTGTTACCTGCGGGCATATATGAGATTCTCAAGTCTAGGTGATCTTTATAAATCTGCTAAGCCTATTTCATTTTCCTTCTGTCTCCCGACCTCCCTGATTCCCCAGTGACCTTTTATTCCCAAAGGTGTTCTGGGGGTACATTTACAATCAACATGTTGTATACACATTGCTGATTAATTTTAAATTTTGGCATATGGGCATAGTGCTAACTCATGAGCTCAAAGTCTTCAGAATAGAAATTAACAAAACTTCTCATTTTATTTACTGTGTTTAGCATTGATATTGGCACTGATTGTATTATGGTAACAAAGGCAATGTGATTGTTCTGTTCAAATACCTCCTATGATGTGTAAGAACTGAGAACTCTCAAGAATCATTACAGATTCATGGAGGCTACCCCAGGAAGGTGCTACTTCCAAAGAGCCCCAGATAATAGAAAGAAAGAGGCCTGCAACTAGCATTGCCCTGTAATCAGGCAAAGATTCAAACAAATAGCATTAGTATCGACAAAACAGTAGAAATGAGAAAATATACAAAAAAATCAGACACAAAGATCACACCACAGGGAAATTCAAAGAAAAGAGAAATAGAGCAAACAAACTCAAACACCAGGACTCTCTGAGATGGTTACTAAAGCAGATCTAGTAAAATAAAAATCAGAACTCATCACTAAGATCAAAACAGAGATACTATCCACAGTGAAACACATCCATTAAAGAAGAGATCAGTGAGATGATCGAATCCAAGGTAGCAGAAGCAATGGAACCTTTAAACAGCTTCAAGCAGAGCTCCAGGTGATGATGAAAGAGAATGAAAGCTTGGGAAGTAGGATGAATGAAGCAGAGAACCGAATCTCAGACCTAGAGGACAGCATAGCAGTCAACGAGCACAAAGACAAAATCTATGGTAAAGGAAAAGACCATGAGAAATCAATCCAACAGCTTCTAGATGACTCAAAAAAAAATAACATAAGACAGATTGTGGTCACCGAAGAAGCAGGAGACAGTGAAAAAGACATTTAAAAAAAAAAACTGTTGTCAGAGATAAAGGCAGAAAACTTCACAGGAAAAGAAATGGACATACAGATAAATGAGGCCTGTAGGACTTCAAAATGCCTTGAAATAAAAAATATCTACACCTAGATGTATAATTATCAAGGTTCCAGATGTACAACAAAAGAATAAAATACTGAGAGCAGTGATAGAAAGGAACAAGATCCCCTAAAAAGGAAGCCCATTGGGATCACAGCAGACTTTTCAACACAAACACTCAGTGCAAGGAGAGCGTGGAGAGAAGTATTTCAAGCATTGCAGGAAAACAACCTCCAACCTAGACTGTTGTATCCTGCAAAGCTATCTTTCAGAATAGATGTGAAATAAGATACTTCCAAGATAAAGAACACCTGAAAAACTTCAAAAATATGAAACTTGCACTCCAAAACATTCTAAAGAACATATTGGAAAAAGAAAACACAGAAAACTCCATACCCATGAGACCCAGGAGAGTGAACTCACTGGCGCAAACAAAAAATTAAATACAAAAGGGGAAAAGCAATGAAGAAAAGAACCAAGAACAGGGAAACATGGCGGCTCTGAATATGTCCATAGCAGTCATAACCGTTAATTTCGATGGATTCAATGGGCCAATTAAAAGACACAGACTAGCAGATTGGATCAAGAAGCAAGATCCTACAATCTGCTGCATACAGGAAACACACCTAATTCAGAAGGAAACCCATAGACTGAAAATGAAAGTTGGAAAACAATCCTCCATGCCACAGGAAACAGCAAAATGAAGGAGGGGCTATCTTGTTTGCAGATAAAATAGATATCAAACCTAAACTGATTAAAAGAGATAAAGAAGGTCACTATATTCTTGTACAGGGAACTATCCAAGAGAAAGAAATAACAATCATAAATATTTATCTACCAAACTCTAATGCAAACAACTACATAAAACAAACATTACTAGACATGAAAAGCGAGATAACCACAAATGCCATAGTAGTAGGGGACTTCAATACTCCACTATGATAAATGGACAGATCAACTGGAGAAAGAATCAGTGAGGAAATACTGGAACCAAATCAAACTTTTGAGCAAGTAGACTTAATAGATGCCTACAGAATATTTCACCCTACAAAGCCAGAGCATACTTTCTTCTCAGCTGCTCATGGATCATTCTCCAAAATAGATCACATTCTAGTCCATAGAACAGGCTTAAGTAAATGCAAATGAATCGAGGTTATGCCCTACATACTATCAGACTATAGTGCCTTGAATCTGGAGATAGATAGCAAAAGAAATTCCTAGAATAAAAGAAAAGCTCTTCACTGGTTGTGCAAAGTGGAAGTTTCAATTCAGAGGCTTTGGATAGTTTTTGGTACCATGTACATGACAGAACTAGTGGTGCCCTGGTGGCAGGCAGGTCTTCGATATCCTGAGTGTAAAATCTTTCACTGGTATTTTAAGTCCCCCAGGTATCTCTCATATGGTCAAGGATCTGTCCTTTTGCTTTGCATTTCATTAGACTCTGAATTCACTTTTGGTGTGTTAAATCACGGAGGCACTCACTTTAATTTATTTTAAATTTTCAAGATCTATGGCTTATATTTTTTTTCCTACCTCCTGGCTTTAGTACTTTCACCTAGAATTCATAAATTCTCTTGAAGTGAAACTTTTGTAAATAGAGAAATATCCTAAGTCAGCAGGCAATTTAGCTTGTCTCTCCCAGTGTTACAGGAGTCTTTGGTTTTCGTACCATACCTGTCACCCTCCTCAGAACATAAAAACATCCAAAGAAAGTCATATTGAAACAGTACATATACAACTTTGAAAATGATAGCTGAATTGAAAGCAAAGCCCATGAGATTACTCTGGATCTTTTTCAAGCCTGTAGCCTAAATTGGTATAAAAGTTATAAGTAATTTTAAAACTACTAATTGATAGCTGTTACAAATCTTTTCCAATTGTTTTACCTTTTCTGGTATTTTCATCAACAACACAGAAAAATGTTCTGGAGCATCATTCATCTCTGACTTTTTAGGTTATCTTTATATTCTGGACAGATGAGTAACTAATTCTTAATAATACAGAAGTTGACTGCATTAAATAATTTTGAGCTATGAAAACACGCAGTTTTGACTTCACATTATTATTGATTTTAGATGTATATACTGATATATAAGAACACTAAACTGGAGCAGCAGTCACAATTTGCCAGTTATTCTGGCCAAATATGGGCTTTTGTCTGAATTTCCAAGGCATTGATGCCTATTCCTAGAGCATCCACTGACTAAAAATGTTAAGAGCCTAACTTCAGGAAAGCTTCATATTTCTTTCTCTTCATTTTCTTACTTTTATTTTTATTTCACAGAATCAAGAAAATATAAGATTAACTCTTAGTACGACTGCATTATGAGACAAATGTAGGATTTATTTGCAAATTAGGAGCAACATATGATACAAGGAGAGCAAGGGACAGGAGAGTGACAATTTGGAACAACTGTTCTTTTAAGCCTTTGGAAATTTTGTGACATTACACTATGCTGTGAAATCTACTGCTCTGCTGGGGAAAGTTAAATGATGTATGAAGAATAGAGGAGAAGTAAAGATTCTTACTGCTAATAGTTTAAGTGTGTCATGCTCTTTGTTTAAATACAATCTTGATGAATTGTTCTTAAAAATAGTATTGATCCTAGTGATCAATCTTGGTACTTTTGTCAAACAGGAGTTTTCGTTTTAAACCAAGACTAAACTATAGATTATGTGAATTAGAACAGTTTAAAATAGGAGAAACTCATTAAAGTCAAAGCTATTGCTGATGATCCTGGAAATTATAGAGTTGCGTTATCAATCCCTATTTAAAATAAGACTGATTTTAGAGTAGTCACCAGTGGACCTTTGCTTCATCCACTATCTGTCCCCTGACAACTACTGTAAATCTTATAGTTGCTCGCTACTTATACTTCACTTTAGTGGGCCATCTGCAGTAACTCAACTTTAGCCTTGGAAAACAAAGGCAAGAACAACACCAAGAGTCCACCTTATATCAGAAACAATGGTAATCATCAAGTGAGTCAAGTGTGGTTGCACAGGCCTGTAATCCCAGAACTCAGGATGCTGAGGCAGGAGGACCTCCACTAACCTGAGATACATAAAAAGCTCAAAGACACTGAAGTATAAAGTGAGACCCTGCCTCATAAATAAGTAGATGATAGATAGATAGATAGATAGATAGATAGATAGATAGATGATAGATAGATAGATAGATAGATAGATAGATAGATAGATAGATAGATGAAAATAGGGTGAAAGGTTAACAAATACTGCTCTGCCTGTGGTCACGAAGTAACCCACTTGCATGTTTTGTGTGAAAATAAACTAATACAAACATTATGGAAAAAAGCATGGGAATACCATAAAGAACTAAAATAAGAAATTTCATATAATCCAGCTAACTTCCTCCTAGGTAGATTTTCCAAAGAGCTACTGCAAATGAAAGTGGAGGAAAAGGATGTAGAGGTATAGGGAGGTCAGTGAGTAGGATGAGGAAGATTATTTTCAAAAAGAAACAAATTATATTATGTACATATATCTATTCTCCAAGATGAATATAAAATCATTTACTGAAAACATGTGCTCATAAAATAAAATTATAGTTAAAAAGAACAACAGAACTGCAAAGTGTTTAATTGGCAAAGTAAAGGTCTCATCAACCCACCCCAGGATCAATAAACTGGCAATCTGAGTGAAGTCTCATAGCTTTAAAGTCTCGACATGCTTTTACATTAGTGTAAAATCGCACCAAAGCAGAGGAAACAAATTCTGCAATCTAAACTGAATCATTGGAAAGATTTACCTGTCAGGTTATGAATGAATTTAGCAACCAAGTATTCCTGTAGTTTTGAAGGCTGTTGTATTACAAGTTTTCTATTATATGTGCCTTGCAATGTGCCCAAGAGTGTACACACCAGCAGAAAAGGTTATTATTATTTACTTAGTTATTTATAATTATATTTAGAAGGCCAATTCAGTGCCCTACTATCAACTCAGAGTATTATCTCTATATTCTTAGGCCAGGAAAAAGGCCTTGATTTAGTCAGTTATCTGGAAGGTGGAACTATACAGAGAAACCTAATGTCCTACTGAGGACCACATTCTTTTTTTTTCTTTTTTTTTAATTTATAATTTTACCAGTATATGACAAAATTTAATTATCATTTTCCCATTCCCCATCTCCCCCACAATCTCCTGCCCCCTAAATACATAAGTTCTGTTTCCCTTTCTTTATTACCATCACATTTTTCTTTACCCCTCATTACTCACCCCTCCACCACATTTCCCTTTGAATATTTTCTATTTCGCAATATCTGTCATACATACTAGAACTCATTAGCGTCTTCAGTTTCTCATAACAGAGAAAAGATATGATATGTACACATCTGTGACCTATGTATTTCACTTATGACTATGTTCTGAAGGTACATCTATTTGAGTATAAACAATTCAACCTTGCCGGGCGTGGTGGCTCACGCCTGTAATCCCAGCATTTGGGAGGCAGAGACAGGAGGATTGCTGAGTTCAAGGCTTGCCTGGGCTACATAGTGAGCTCAGGGCTAGCCTGAACTACAAAGCGAGACCCTGTCTCAAAAAAAAAAAAACAATAGAGAAAAAAAAACAATAGAGAACAATTCAACCTTATCATTCTTTAAGGCAGCGTGATTCCATTTTACAGAAAAACCATACCTTTATTATCCACTCTTTAGTTGATGGGGCACATTCTTGTACTAAGGCATCCGCAGGAGCAGCAGCATCACCCCACCATCCTTACTTTCTCTAAGCCTAGAAACTCTACCATGAACTGAGAAAGAACAGCTAAAATGCAAAGCCTAAAAATAGTGACTTTGAATAATAAATTAATAGTCTGCAATTACATAACAATGAATAGAAATCAAATATTATAAAACATTCATGTTTGAAATAAAGACATAACTGTATCTTGAACTTTCTAGAAAAAGAACAAAATTATATATCCAATGTATATATAACAAATGCATAATGTATATTTAACACATACACGTGTATACGGTTGTGCTACCAAAGATTGAATGCAGAGCTTGTGCTTAGAGATTGAAACGGAGGTCTGCCCTCAACACTTCAGTTTTATGTATTGATTTATCCTTGTTTTGAGACAGGATCTGACTAAGTTCCTCTGCCCAAAGTAGGGTTATGATTGATCCTTCCTGCCTCAGCTTCCCAAGGTTCTGAGAATACAGGTGTGTACTTCCTCAACTGGCTTAGACAAACACAATTTATCCTCATACAGAGATGATATTAAGTAAATGGTTAGATATTTTGACTAGATTAAAAATCAGTTATAGTTAGAGGAAAAGAAGATGAAGTAGTTCGTCATCCTAAAACCACTTCACAATGAACGTACGTGTAGGTATGAAACCATGAAAGAACAGTGTGAAAATTGCAAAAAAATTAACATTACATTGGAGTAAGGTGACAACCACTACTCCGAGCACATGACCACAGCTTTCAGAAATAAGTTACATTGACTGCATGTACCTTGCTGTGATATGTGATGAGAGTGGCACATCTCCAAAGCTGTTTTCTCTCTGCAGTCTATAATACAATTCTAACCCTGAGAAAAAACATCATGAGAACTCCAATGGAAATGATGTTGTACAAGATACCTGCTTAGTACACTAAAATGGCCAAGTTTATCAAAGGAATGAAAAGTCTGAGAAACTAATATACCTTAGAATAGGCTCTTAAAGATGAGACAAATAGAGTTCCGGACCCACCGTGCCATGTTTCCAGCGGACTGGGGAACGAGTGGCAGGCGGACCGGACCCAGCAGCTCCGGGCCCGCCGTGCCGTGTTTCCAGCGGACTGGGGAACCTGCGGAGGGAGGACGGGACCCAGGAGCTCCAGGCCCGCCGTGCCGTGTTTCCAGTGGACTGGGGAATGAGCGGCGGGCGGACTGGACCCAGCAGCTCCGGGCCCGCCGTGCCGTGTGTCTAGCGGACTGAGGAACCAGCGGCAGGCGGACCAGACGCAGCAGCTGCGGGCCCCGCCATGCCTTGTTTTCCGGTGGACTGAGGGAACAGCAACGGGTGGACGGGACCCAGCAGATGCGGCCCCTCCATGCCTTTCTTCTGGCGGACGGAGGGAGCAGCACGTGGACCTGGCTGCAGGGTGCAGTCCATTTCCAGTAGACTGAAGGCCACCCACCAGCCCACTATATCCTGGAGCTGTGCAGTGAGGAGTCAGACATAGAGGTAACTCATAAGCTCAAAGTATCCACTATAGAATTTAACAAACCTTTTGGTCTTATTTACTGTGTTTAATACTGATATTGGCATTTATTGTATTATGGTAACAAACATGATGAGATTGTTCTGCTCAAATACCTAAAATGATGTGTCAGGAGTGAGAACTCACAAGGACAATTACAAATTCAAGGAGGACCCCCCAGGAAAGTGCTGCTTCCAAAGGGCTCCAGATAATAGAAAGAGACCCGCAACAAATATTGTCCTGTCATCAGTCAAAGAAGAGCATTAAAAACAAAGAAAGAGGGCCGGAGGGATAGCTCAGTGGTTCCAGTGACTGCCTCGCAAGCGTAAGGACCTGAGTTCGATCCCTGGTTACCACATATAATGCTAGGCGTGGTGGCTCACGCCTGTAATCCCAGCAATCGGGAGGCAGAGACGGGAGACTGTTTATAGGACAAACCTATAAAAGGAATAAAGATAGGAAAGGAAGAAGTTAAACTGGCATTTTTTGCTGATGTTATGATACACTATCTTGAAGATCCTAAAAACTCAAGCAAGAGACTGCTAGACTTAATTACCATATTTGGTACTGTTGCTGGATACAGGGTAAATGCTCAAAAATCAACAGCCTTTGTCTACACAAACAACAGATTCACTGAAAGAGAATTTGGGGAGGCAATCACTTTCACAGTAGCACCCAGAAAAATGTAACATCTAGGAATCAACCTAACAAAGGAAGTGAAAGACCTCTACTCTGAAAACAATAGGACTCTGAAAACTGAGATAGAAAAGGAAACCAGAAAGTGGAAAGTTATCCATTGTTCCTGGGTCCGGAGAGCCAACATCGTTAAAATGGCTATACTCCCACAACTACTATTTAGATTCAATGCAATTCCAATTGAATTTCCAAAGGTATACTTCACAGAGATAGAGAAAATAATACAAAAATTCA
>PVIC010043589.1:0-18700 GCA_004025085.1 Thryonomys swinderianus
ATTACATTTTCAATTTCACAGATTGATATCAGGTTGTTTAACATTTTTATATCCTCTGTTCAGCTTTGGAAGTTCATATATATCTGTGAATCTATCCATTTCTTCTAGATTTTCCATCTTTTTGGAGTACAAATATTCAAAATATATGTTTATTATCCTTTGGACTTCCAAAGGATCTGTGGTGATTTCCCTGTTTTCATTCTGGATAATATAGATTTGAACCTTTTTCTTCCTTTGTTTGATAAAGTTGGCTAAGGGTTTGTTGATTTTATTTATCCTTTCAAAGAAACAACTCTCGAATTCATTGATTCTTTATATTGTTCTCTTTTTCTCCATTGCATTAATTTCTGCTCTGATCCTTAAAATTCCCTCCCTTGTATGAGCTTTGGGTTTGTTTCACTCCTCTTTTTCTAGTAGTTTGAAGTTTATCATTAGATTGTTTGAGTTTGCTCTATTTTCTGGGCGTAGGCTTTCACTGCTATGAATTTACCTCGCAGAACTGCTTTCATCATGTCCCATAAGTTCCTGTATGTTGTACTGGGGTTATCACGTAAACGTAGAATCTGTTTAATTTCTTCTTTAATTTCTTCTGTGCCTCATTGGTTGGTCAACACAGCTTTGTTCAATTTGCATATGTTTGTGAGGATCTTGGAATTTCTTTTGCTACTGAGCTCCAGTTTCAAGGCACTATGCAGGGATAACTTCAATTCCTTTACTTAAACTTGTTCTATGAGCCAGGATTTGATCTATTTGATCTACCCATGAGCAGCTGAGAAGAATGTATATTCTGACTTTGTAGCATGAAATATTCTGTAGGCATCTATTAAGTCCATTTGTTCAAAAATTAGGTTTAGTTCAAGTATTTCTTTATGATGCTTTGTCCAGTCAATCTGTCAATTTGTGAAAGTAGAGTACTGAAGTCCCGTGCTACTATTGTATTAGTGCTTATCTAGCTTTCCATGTCCATTAATGTTTGTTTAGTATAGTTGGGTACATTAGAGATTAGAGTTTGAAGTATAAATATTTATGATTGTTATTTCTTTTTCCTGGACTATTCCCTGTATGAGAATATAGTGCCCTTTTTTGTTTCTCTTAATCATTTTGAGTTTGAAATCTGTTTTAACTACAAACAAGACAGCCACTCTGCTTTTTTTGCAGTTTCCTGTGGCATGGAGAATTGTTTTCCATCCCTTTATTTTCAGTCTATGGGTTTCTGTCTGGATTAAGTGTGTTTCCTGTATGCAGCAGATTATTGGATCTTGCTTCTTGATTCAATCTGCCAGTCTGTGTCTTTTAATTGGTCCATTATGTCCAGTGACATTAATGGTTATAATTGATATGGACAGACTCAGAGCTGCCATGTTTTCCTGTTCTGGCTCTTTTATTCCTTGCTTTTGCCCTTTTACATTCAATTTCTTGTTTGGCCCAGTGAGTTCACTCTGTTGGGACTCATGGGTTTGTAAGTTTCTTTGTCCGCCCCCCCCCCCAAGATATTCTCTAGAATGCTTTGGAGTGCAGGTTTCATATCTGTGAAGTTTTTCAGGTATCCTTTGTCATGGAAATATCTTACTTCCCCATCAATTCTGAAAGATAGTTTTATAGGATACATCAATCTAGGTTGGAGGTTGTTTTCCTGTAATGATTGAAACACCTCACTCCAGGTTCTCCTTGCACTGAGTGTTTGTGTTGAAAAGTCTGTTGTGATCCTGATGGGCTTCCCTTTTTAGGTGATTTTCTTCCTGTCTTTTAACTGCTTTCAGTATTTCATTCTTTTGTTGTGTATCTGGGACCTTCATAATTATATGTCTAGGTGTAGATATTTTTAGTTCATGGCCTTTTTGAGTTCTCACTTATCTGTATTTCCAATTATCTTCCTTTGAAGTTTTCTGCCACTATCTTTCGCAACTGGTTTTTTTTTTTTAATGTCTTTTGCACTGTCTCCTGCTTCCTCAGTAACTCCAATCAGTCTTATGTTATTCTTTTTTGAATTGGCTAGAAGCTGTTGGATTGATTTTTCATGGTCCTTTGCCATTTTCTATAGATTATGTCTTTCCTGTTCTTTGGCTGCCATCCTGTCCTATATGTCTGAGATTCAGTTCTCTGCTTCCTTCATCCTACTTCACAAACTTTTGTTCTCCTTCATCATCTGGAGCTCTGCTTGAAACTGTTTAAAAGGTTCCATTGTTTTTGCTATCTTAGATCCTATCATCTCGCTGATCTCTTTTTTAATTAAGTCTTCCACTGTGGACAGTGTCTCTGTTTTCATCTCAGTGATGAGTTCTGATTTCCATTTTACTAGATCTCCTTTTGTTAGCATCTCAAAAAGTCCTTGTGTTTTTCAGTTTGCTCTATTTCCCTTTTCCCTGAATTTCTCTATGGTGGTGATCTTTGTGTCTGACTTTTTGAGTTTTTTCTCATTTCTATTCCTTTGTGATTGCTAATGTTATTTACTTAATTCATTGCCTGATGTCTGGGCAACATTTCTTGCAAGTCTCTTACTTACTGTTATTCAGGACCCTTATGAAGTGGCTCCTTCCTTGGTTGTCCTCCTTGAATCTGTAATAACCCTTGGGATTTCCCAGTTCTGGGACACCATGAGAGGTATTTGAACAGAACAATCACATTATCTTTGTTGCCATAATACAATCAGTACGATCAACAGTATCAATAACAGTAAAAGAAGTGAAAAGTTTTGATAATTTCTATTCTGAAGACTGAACTTATGTGTTACCTCTATGTGCATATGCCAAAATTTAGAATTAATCAGCAATGTGTTTATGTACCAGCAGTACTGTTTCAAAATAAAAGGTCACTAAGGAGTCAGGTAGGAAGACACAAGGAGAATGAAATCTTAGAAATAGGATTAGCAGATTTATAAAGATCAGATAGACCTCAAGAACTTCACATATGCCAGAAGATAACAAAGGCTAAATGGACATATTTAAGACAGTTCCGATTGAGAACTGCAGGACTATTGGAGATTTTGTACACCTTCTTATAATAATAAAGAAGAGGAATTAGGGCAGACTGAGAGCCTTTTACTTCTTGGCATTGGTTCTGACTAGAAAACAGAAAAAGGTGTGGGAACAAGAGGAAAATAAGACCTAGCAATAGAAGGTAAACCAGAAACTAGATTCCCTCTTCTATAAAAATAAAAGCATTTAAGAGCACAGAAACCTAGAGTTGGACAGATTCAGTACCAGCAAAGTATCAAAATGAAAAAAACAAAAATAATAGTAATGCCAGAGTGAAGAAATCAAAAGAATAACATCAGCATCAAAATCAGCAATAGCAATATACCAACCTAAGCACATTAGTCAAAAGGAGACATCCATCATCCTTATCTAGTTTCTGAATATAATACCTAAGTTGAGCTTAACGAGCCCCTAGAGGTTTGAACTCTGCAAGAGTCCAGGCTCTTGCGAGTGGATCTGACTCCACCAACATACTGATAGCTGTAGTCAACAGGATTCCCTCACTCTTCTAGTGAGTGATTTCTTCGGCATGGTAGACTGGGCAGAGGAACTAACTGAAGGCCTCTGTACAGGTCCCAATACTAGAGCGGTACTCATTCAGTGTCCACAGAGTACCAAGTGGTGCCTTTGGAGGTTCTTCTCCATGTTACAGTTATACCCAGTTTGGCCCAAGAAGAAATGAAGATTCCAAGACCTTCTGGGCTCACCCTGGACTTAGAAGAGTTATAGGCCCAATTGCTGATCTATGGTGTTCAGCTCCCTTTTTGTTGACTCATTGCAGTACTTCCACCATGTTTTACTTACCCAGTCTGTCTTCACTGGCCTCTGTCTTGGTCTGGGTGAAAGGAGCCCTGGGTGCCAGTAATGGCACAGGCCTCCTTTGTTGACTAGGTTCCCCCATGAGCTCCCCTGCTTGCACCTTGCCTGATCTGTCTCTGTGCAGTTCTGGCATGGAATTGGGGCCAAGCTGGCCTGTGATTTTTTTATTATTATATACATAAGTGCTTCTGGTCCCATTAGTCATACTATAAATTACCAATAAAAGAAAGAATAATTTGTTGTTTTCTTCAAATATTTCAAAGAATCTTAGTGTGCTCTATACACAGGAAATGAGCCAGCAAGATCCCTTAGACACACTGTAATTTTAATATCTCTGCTGTGAGTAGCACAGAGGTGACTTTCACGAAACAGACCAAATGACC
Organism: Thryonomys swinderianus; assembly: GCA_004025085.1. Lineage (NCBI taxonomy): Eukaryota > Metazoa > Chordata > Mammalia > Rodentia > Thryonomyidae > Thryonomys > Thryonomys swinderianus. The sequence continues at coordinate 4,178 of PVIC010043589.1, forward strand.
TTGACTTTCTCCTATGATGCTAACAGCAGTTCAGAAGTTCTGATCTAAGCCTCAACCTGTGTTTTGGACTCAGAAGTAAAGTTCTTAGAGCCCTGAACTTCTGACATTACCAGATTTCAGACTAACAAATTACCAGAGAAGTGATAAAGTTCTTCCCCTATTCAGCAGAAGACTCTCCCAGTGACTTTCATAGCTCTTGGCTTCCTGAAAGTTTTGGCACTACTGATCTGTGAGTAAAAAGGCAGGGTGGCCAATCTTTGGACCCTAGACTAGATGCCACTGTCAACTGTGTATTAACCGATAATGCCCTATATGGGAATAGATCCACATTACTTAGTCCAGACTGCACTCTTCACACAGCAGAGGAGAAGATTTTCTCTGTGAAGGAAGCAGTAGTGTATGTACAGTAACGTTCACTACAGAGCAAGGCATCTTTCTTGCACCAGGACTGTAGCGAATTCCTATTTAATGCAGTCTCTTCTTTCTGATGGAGATCTACAACTAAAGGCAGAGTTTATAATAGCAAAATGGAGTTCCCTAAAGAGTTTGTGTTCTTGACTAAGCTTTGTATGCATTGTGGTTTGAATCTGGGCCGTCCCTCCGAAGCCTCGTGCCTCAGAAGTGTGTGTGAGAGCTAACACCATGGGGGAGGTCAGCCTGGTTCACTAGGGCATGGATCACAAGGGCATATCTCCCTCCTTGGGTCTTTCCTTCTGTTTCCCAGTGGCTGTGGCTTAAGTAACTTTCCTCTTCAAGAGGCCTTTTAGGATCTCACTTCTGGTTGAACATAGATAGTTAAATTGTGGTCTGTAAACATGAGCCAACATAGACCTCCTTTAATTTGTAAGTGTTGAATATTGTGTCTCGCAATGAGACAATGATGAAGATAATATATTATTGTAATTACTTCAAGTGTAATATGTCATGTTCTTGAGAATCTACCTCTAGCCCTCCTTTGTTTGAAGACAAAGTGTGACTTTTAAAATCTATTAAACTGTCTTATTGACTGCATATTCATTATTTTCCAACTTACAATCAAATTTTAAATTACAAGAGTAAATGAAATGGTATTTTGTTTTTAGATTTTCTATGCATTTCACCTTTAATTAAAAAAAACAGGTTTTTCTGAATCTGGGAAAAATTGTTTTTATAATTATTCAAAATATTTTACAATGTTGAAGATTGTCCTCCTAATTCTAATTACAGTGCAATAGAGATGCAAAGTTTTAATGATGCATATAAAATATGTTATATGAACTTAGTTACTTCTTGAGTCTCAGTCATATATTTTTAATTTCTGCTTTTCAAAAAGCAAATTTTGCTTTTCAAAAAACAATTTAAAAAGTAGAATCAGCATAGCATAAATATTTTGCTTCCCCATAATTTCAAAGATAGAAGGGATAGTTTAATGGAGTGTAAGAAATAGCATCAGTTTTCTTTATGACATTAATAATGTGCAAGCTTTTAAAGACATTTAAAAACTGTAAAAATAGAACTATATTTTAATTTTTCTTTTAAAAACTATTCTTCTGCCATATTTTATAAACTTTTCTAGATTTGCCTACCATGCCAAGAGGTTGCACAATGGAACCAGAAAACTAGTACTATTTTCAGGAATATACAATAGCTTTATGGAGTACTTACTATACTTGTCTATAGGAATAAAAATTGTTATGACTCTTACTTCTAGTTTCTCTCTTCCTTTCAATCATATGGTAATTGACTTGAAAGCTTGAGTACTATTAGTCACAGAGTAATATACATCATTTCCAAATCTGAAACCTATTTAAAATATTTTTCACTTTCAGAAAATTATTTTAAAAGATTTCAGAGTATTCTAAAGATTAATTAAAATAATCAAACATTTGAGCCCATGTTACACAGTGAATATGTACACCACTGCAGAAATCATTAGCAAAAGCACCTTTTTTTTTGAGACGGGGTCTTATTTTGTAGTTCAGGATGGACCTGAGCTCACTCTGTAGCCCAAGCAAGCCTTGAACTCAGCAATCTTCCTATCCTCCTGCCTCTGCCTTCCAAGTACTGGGATTACAGGCGTGAGCCACCACACCCAGCAAATAATTTTTAACGGTAGAAAGTTAGCAATATTTTCAAGCTAAAGATAATAAAGCTTGTGAAAAATTCATTTTAACACAGCAGTTGCAAATATTTTATCTGTCTCATGTTAGGTTGTGTTTGAAATCTTAAAAGCACTTTTAGATGAGCTTTTAATTGGACAAAACAATTTTACTAATTTAATGCACAGATAAATCTAAGTAGTTCTACTTAAAACATGAATTTGAAAAGATTGATAATAACCCACTACAGAAGGAAAATTTTACTCTTTTATTGACTTTTCATGAAGTTTTACATATCAGTTTTTCTTCTTATAAAGACTGCTTCTTATCAAGTAAGAATAATTTATCTATCCTTGGATTGTGGATATTTTCTTTAGTTTTTTTTTTTAAACATTGTTATAGTTAGGTCCAGAATTCATTCTGAGTTAGTTTTTTATTAAGTTGTGAGGTATAGGTGGTATTACCCTCTCATCAGGATATCTAATTGTTCTTTTATTGTTCAACAACTGTCCAGTTTCACACTATTCTCTTTATTGTAGCAATATAATAAACCTTATTGTTGGAGTTTATTTCCTGAGCTTTCATCTTCTTTATCAGTTATTTATCATGTCAAAGCCTGAAAATTTCGTATAGGTTATAAAATATGCTAATGTATATCTACCACAAGCTATAAGAATTGTCATACAAATTACTATAAACCTATAAATAAACTTGAGGAGAAAGGATATCTTTACTAAGTTAAGCATTCCAACCTGTGAACATAGAGTAAAACTCCTCTGTAGCCGATGATTTTTTCCAAGTAGGTAACTATTTGCATAGAGATTTTTAGATAGTGTTTATTGGTACATGTGAGGTAGAATTTATGAACAAATTCATCATTGCAAATTTGTACCTGTATGTAACAGTACAGATATGCTTCCCTGCCCTCTCTTTAATCCCTTCACTCCAATACACATAAGCCTTGTTTCCATTTTTTGTTCCATCTTTACCTTCAATTTTTTCTTTCATGTCTTTCCCGTCCCTGCTTCTCCCCATAAATATATTCTTCCTATTACACAATATCTAATACACATTTTGGTCCTCATTTACACCTTCAGTTTCTCACAGCTGAGAAATTATTTTGTCTTTACATATGTGTGTCCTGTTTATTTCACTTATGAGTATACCCTCAGGATGGATCCATTTAGCCACAAATGCCTCAAGTTTCTCTTTATAGCTATGAGGTACTCCATTTAAAAAAAAAGACACATCTTTATCCACTCACAAGTTGATGGGTTTGAGTGCTATTTCCAAGATTTATCTATTAGAAACTGTGCTGATATAAACATTAGTGTAACATGATAAATGAAATAAGCACTAATACAATAGTAGTGGGAGACCTCAATACCCCACTGTCACAAACAGACTGATCAGCCAAACAGTCAATGGTGAAATACTAGAACCGAAGCAACCTTTTGAACAAATGGATTTAATAGATGTCTACAGAGTGTTACACCCAACAAAATCAGAAAGCACTTAGCTCCACATGGGTCATTCTCCAAAATAGAACATAGGCTAGTTCTGCATAGAGATTTTGCATATGTTTCTATGTCTCAATCCAATTTATCAACTAACAAGAACCCATTCTTTAATTACTATATGGATTTTTCTCACATTTACAACAATATATTTCTTAATAATGACAGTACGTCATAATCTGAAAATCTAAAATTACACTAGTTTCCAGGATATTCTCATTCTTTGTGCTAACGAATTAGTTTTATATGACAAATTGTTCTCAAAAGCCTGAAATGTGCTAGTCTCAGCAAGAGGAGATGTTTCTTAACTTCACATTTTGCTAATCTATATTATGTTAAGTGAGGTTACCAAGAAAGATATGCTATGAGTAAGGATGCAAAGAATTAGGAAGATTAACATGGCTTTAAAAACATAATTCTCAACCCAGCACTCGGGAGGCAGAGACAGGAGGATTGCTGAGTTCGTGGCAGCTTGCCTGGGCACCATAGTGAGCTCAGGGCCAGCCTGAACTACAAAGTGAGACCCTGTCTCCAAACAGCAAAAAAAAAAAAAAAAAAACATAATTCTCAAATTTATAAAAATAATAAATTGTTGATAGGAATCATAAGTTAAAGTTCATATCTTATTGTATGGTGTTTACTTATTCTAACAAATAAATTAATAAAGATATATTCTGAAAATTATTTCTGAATATCATCGATGTCATCTAAGCCTTTCCAAAGATGTAAATTAATATGTACGTATTCTTGTGTTTTTACCAGATTCACCAACCATATTTTTTACTTCCCACTTCTGTCAGGTCTCAATATTTGGACTTGACATTCCAGACTCTCTGGTTTCTTGCAGCTATCTGTAATTTTATTTCAATTGCATGGCTCTGACCTAGTCTTCAAGCAAGAAATGATTTCCATTTATTTGGACTGTCTTATTCTCTCTAAATCTGATTGCTTCCCCTTTATCTTATAACATTTCCAAACTGTTCTTTATTTTTTTCTATGAGTACTTCGTCCTGAATTTACATCTTTCCTTTATATTTATGTCACCTCTTAGTGCTATTTGTTATATTTTTCAATTTCATCTCTTTTTTATATTATTGTTGCTCTTAGTAGTGCTAATGTGAATAACTTGTAATTTATTAATTGAGGACCTACTATAAATTTTATAATTTTCACAAAGAAGTATGTTCATACCTCTGTCCTCCAGAAATCAATGTTATGCTTCAAACTATTTGGTGTAGAAAAGTCGAATTATGTTGAAAGGCAAGATGTGATCTAAACAAAATTTGTATTCTAAATTGTGCTTTGTGAGATACTAGGTCAATTAACTGCTAGATGCTAAAATTGGGCTCATGTTTTATTTGGCAAGTCATTTGTTCTACTTCTATTGTCTAGGGCTGGAGACATTTTTCTAATTCTCCACAAAAGCCCAAGAAAATAGTTCCTAGTGTGCCAGCTAAGAAGCAGCATCAGGCACTAAGTTCCTTTCCATCTCTAAAATTCTAACGTTCCAGAGGCAGACATCACTAGGGACTGCTGTGCTGGAACAAACCTTTTATTACCAAGTAGAATGTGGTCTAAGCCTGGAAGAATTGATACGGTTCAATAAAAAAGATCAGACCAAAAACTGTTAATGAAAGAATGTGATTTTTTTTTAATAACTGGAGGTCAGATTGAAAGTATTGCATTTAAACAACATGTTTATACTTAAAGATCTGTAAATCCATGTTAACGTGGTGATTTTCTCAAAGAATAGTCTCTCAATGCTACACTTTTACATGGATAGGTTCAGGACATGTTTTAACCTTTAGACCAAGAAAATGTCTACATATAAGAATGATTTCAGCAAGAAGACACAACAGGACCTCTTAAGCTTTACTACCCTGCTAAGGAATTTCAAGTAACAGCTATTCACAATGAGACCACATGCGTGAAAGCCCACAGTAGTACTAATAAAGCTGTCACCACTGAAATACATAGAACAGAATAAAATCATCATATTAGAGAAAGAGTAAGATAAATGATCTTGCTTTTATTATGTTCCCTATCAAGTTGGTCCAATGCTACACAGAGTCTTCTCCAGGAACCACAGCCTGGGAAAGTTAACAACTGTTAATGAAGGGGATATACCTCAGTGTGAAAGCCCAAGGTTCAATTCCCAGCACAAGCATATACATATACCAAAAATGTGTTCATATATGTATGTATATATGTATGTGTATATATATATGTATGTATATATATATACACATACATATATATATATATTCAACTCCAAATGGGGAAAAAACTTAAACATGGACCTGAAATCCCAAAACTGTTTTTAGAAAACTTAAGGAAAAAACATAAGACTTTAGTTTAGAAAGTGATATTTGAGATTTAAATTAAAATGCACAGGCAACAATAGTAAAAACTACAATTGGATTACAACAAAATAAAAAAAAAGAAACTTCTACAGGATAGAGGAAACAGCAAAGCAAAGACATATCTTATGGATTGTAGAAGATATCTGCAGGCTGTTCATCTAACATGGATTAACTGCCCAAAATATGTAACTCTATACTCTATAGAAATATGTAACTTCTCTACTCTATAGAAATGATACTAAATAACTAATTTAAAAATTGGCAAAGGACCTGAACAGACAGTCCTCGAAAGAAGACACATAAATGCCCAACACACACATCGCTAATAATTAGAGAAATGCAAATTAAAAGCACCATGAGAAATTAACTCATACCTGTCAGAATGATCACTATCAGAAAGGCCAACAAGAACAAGCATTAGGACGATGATAAAATGAAAACTTGCACATTGTTGATAAGAATCTAATTTAGTAGAGTCATTATGAGAACCATGAGGAAGTTCCTCAACAAACTAAAAATAAAATACATGAACTGCCATTTAACATCTAGATATGCAACCCCAAGATTTGAAATCAGTGTGCTGAAGACATATCTACCCTACTGTGGTCTTTGCACCATTATTTACAATACTCTGTTTGTGAAATCAACCAGTTGTATAGCAACAGATGAATGAAAAAAAATGTGATATCCACTGAATAAAAGAATGAAAATTTTCATTTACGACAACATAACTGGAATTGAAAAGGCTAAGAGAGTAAACTCAAGCATAAAAAGACAAAATTACATGCTCTGGCTTGCATGTGAAATATAAAACAATAGAACTTAAAGAAGCGGAGAGTAGGGTAGTAGTTACCAAAGTCTAGGGGTACTGGGGGAATAAGGAGATAATAATCAAAAGTTATAAATACCTAGACTCAATTAGGAGGAAAGCTTTTTTTGTTTTTATTTATTTCTGTTGCACATTATTTTGATGCTAAATAATAATGTATTTCAATTGAAAATTACAAATAGAGTGGATTTTACATGTGCTCACCACAGCAGAATGATAAATACTGTGCTCAAGCATATGGTTATGCTCATTAGCTTGTTTTAATTATCCTACATTATACTTACACATTATAACATCAGTTTTTACACTTGAGCAAATAAACTAAAACCTTGTTTATATTTAAAATATTTGACAACTAACTAGGCCAGGTATGACTTCTAAGAATTACAGTTACCTTCCATGTGCCCATCATAGCAGACTTAATTGTTTCATTCAAATCAGACTAATACAATCACAGTACTATAATATTTTTCATATTTGAAGTGTTAGAGGATGTCACCCCTGTTCCCTGTATAATACAGCACCTTTGTGTTCCAAATCATGTGATTTTCACTAGTACTTGTGATTATCCTTCATTCATTGCTTACTTTTAAATTCCATAATCAACTTTGTAATTCTACAAACTAGTGACAATATTGCTCTCATGTTTATTTATTAACAACTACCTTTTAAGGTTATGGACATACACATTTAAAGGGAAAATTATGAGAATGCTGTCTTCATCATAGAAAATAAATTAGCACTATTATTTTTCCCTCTTTGTAAAGTGGGTGTCTGTTCCTATCTAAATCAAGCCATAAGATAAATATATTTTAAAAGCTGTTACCACTGAAGAAAGAGCCAATACTGGAATCATGCGACTAGAAAGAATATTGGTATTCCACTACCCATGTGTCCCTAACTCATGAATCAAACACTTAACTTCTGTCCTGTTCTCCTCTTTCACTGGGTTTATACCTCTGCTGCTTCCATTACTGTTTTGTTAGATCTTTGTGACTACCTATAGCCTAGAACACAATAAAAAATATGGTCTGCCAAAAATCCAGTGCCAGATGTATCAAAAAAGATTTGTTTGATGAATGGTGACAGAACAGAAGCCAATGAGGGTGGCTTGCCACACTCAGTGACATATGATAATAGTGACAGCATTAAGACGACAGCCTCGGATTCCTCACATGTTGACTGGTTTCATTTTAGCTCTAACTTACCGGGTGTTTCTCTGTAGCATTTAAATTTTTAATTGTAAAAATTCATATTTATCATGATATTTACATTAGAAGATATTATATAAATGAGAAAATTGATATCCTAAGATCTGAATACCCAGACATTCCTTTGTTAGTGCCTTTTTCTGGTTCTCTTCCCCCCTTTATGGTGTATGTACATATGTATGTAATTGAGATTTGATGCTTGACATTATTCGTTCACTTGCTGATACACTGTGAAATAAGAAACAAGACCAAGAAGAAAGGAGAAAGCTTAGGGATGAATTAAATGAGTTTAGTATGTGGATATTGAGTTGCACATGACACCTGGGTGCTCAGTAGACAGTGTATTTTCTCAGGTAGTTCTCTGCAACTGGGAGTCAAGGAAGCACCCTAGAGGCCTGTGCACCCAAGGACACTTTGCTCGAGAACAGAATAGTGAAGTCATGTGAGGTTAAAAGATGGAGGAGATAAATAAAATGAAAATAGGAAAGAAGTATTATAGAAATCCATATGAATTAGACAAAAACAGAATGAGTAAGTGGCAGGAACAGCTGGAAGACTAACACCAGGAAAGGAGCTGATGATGTTAAGAAAAAAGTTTGTGTTGACAATTCAACAAAGAAACTTTGGATTTACCAAAACCCCCAAAGATGGGGAAAGTAAATCTCTACCTCCCAACAAGCCCACAGTCAAGCAAAATCATACGGCAGAAAACCAAACTACTGTACTGCAACTCTAATAATTAGAGTCTTGATTAAGGCACAACACTGTAAGAGCCTTGAGCTGCTATAGACCCAAAAGGAGGCATCAGAGCCTGTTGGGAAATCAGAACAGAGTTCATAGAGGAAGGGTGAAATGAGATTTGAAGGACAGATTGACGTGATATGTGTGTAGATTAAATGATACAAAAGTAAACAGAAAATCCATAGGAATGACAGAGAATAAAAAGGCTGCAGTTTAGCCAGCACAGTGGTGAGAAAACGAAAAGTAGACTATTAAAAACCTTGTGAAGTTTGGAGTCAAAATTTCATTATTTTGCATATTAAATGCTGAATGAAAATTGAGTATAAGCAGTTCAATGAATCAATCTGTTGTGTAGTAAAATCAGAGAGAGGAAAGGAAGAAAGAAAAGAGACCCTCCTGTCTCCCAACCCACAGTGGGTGCTTAAGTAGTTGTTACTCGGCACTTTCTGCTCAAACATAGCTGATAATTTACAAAAAATATTATGAGCATGTATCCTGCTGTATTTGGCAACAATCCCCAGGACTAATGCAATCTTATGCTTCAGAGGTTTCCAACATAAATACATATTTCAAGGTAGGAACAATTTGAGAAACCACAGTGTTCCTGAGCTCATCACTGGAAATAGCAATTAGCACATCAGTAAATTGCTGGTAGATTTTTATTTCCACGAACAAGAAAATGAAGTTATCTCCTTCAGGGTAGCAGGTGGATGTGAATTACAACTTTCAGAAACACAAATACTGAAGATATGCTCACCAAAAGTGCAAATTCACAATGATGACCCTGCTGTTCCAGCAACATATTATTCTGAAGTAATGCTCACAAAATGCTACGCACAAATTCCAAGAACAGCTTGAGAATAGATTTATATGCTGCCCCATGTCTTTACCTCCAAGAACAGTGTAGTAGAACTATTCTTTGGGGAGTGAGGGTGCTTGGGATTGAACTTTGCACATTCGTTGCACTCACACTGAGCTGTAACTCCACCCCACCCCCAGAACTCTGCCTTTGCTTTGTGTGTTTAGAGTGCTAGAAAGCCTCTTCAGAGATATCTACAGTGAACTGCTGTTATAACACAGCTTAGATTTGCTAATTAAAATGTCAGGGAGAAACCTGGACAAAAGAGTATTAAAATGACTTGGGCTACAAGTATAATTGTTATCTGCATAGTCTTTATATATGACTTTAAATCTCAAAGTAGCATTTACGAAGAAAAGAAATCACATTATTTACAATGAAATGTAAATTTTACGAATTTCACTGGATCTACCACATGAGTTACATCATCTGGCTTTTTACTAATATTTATCCACTTGATTTGGGCTGAGAATGATATATTTAAATATTTTCACATTAGAATATCTCTGAGCCTTCTACCTAGCACTTCATGTATTTGTTTTTCTTTATGATGAATAGTGGCTGTAATGCTTGGTATCACTAGTAGTCTATCTACCTATTTTAAACTCATATTTTTCATTCTGGGACCTCTTTTACCCTGTGTATCTGCCACGACAAGCATCTTATAGCTTCAGTATAGAACCGTACTTGTATTTCCTTTCATCCTTGTGAAACATTCTACCCAAAGTAATTCATTTGGTGCTTCAACTTGTTCATCAAGATTCCTCAGGGCCGGAGGGTTAGTTCAGTGGTTCCGGCGCCTGCCTTGTGAGCGCAAGGACCTGAGTTCTATCCCCGGTAACCACATATAATGCTGGGCGTGGAGACTCAGGCCCACCAGCAATCAACACCGCATACCACAGTGCCGGACGTGGTGGCTCACGCCTGTAATCCCAACACTCGGGAGATAGAGACAGGAGGATTGCTGGGTTCGTGGCTGCTTGCCTGGGCACCATAGTGAGCTCAGGGCCAGCCTGAACTACAAAGCGAGACCCTGTCTCCAAAAAGCAAAAAAAAAAAAAAAAAAGATTCCTCAGGATCATTTTCTTCCTTTTTCTTTCATTGAACCATGTAATATCTGTCTTTTATCATTTTACCCTTATATTAGTCAGTTTTTGTTATGAAAATGAAATACATGTGCCTGGATACTTTAGGAAAGAAACAGGATTATTTAGCTTACAGTTCAGCACCTTCAAACGATTTGTGCTGATTCATCTCTGGCAAGGACTGGAAGCTGATTGTATCAAGACAGGAGCCCCCACGACAGGAAAAGCACACAGGATGTCAGAGAGCCGGAAGGGGGCAGGGTCACCTTTCTATGACTCACTCTCATGGAATTAGCCAGCCTCCCACAAAAATCATTCAGTTCCTTCCCTGGAAAGCATCTGTAGTGACCCAGCTCCCACAAGTCCACAAGGCCCCACCTCTTGAAGGTTTCACACAATTTTCCACTTCCCAACACTGCCCACCGCATTAAAGACCAGGTTTTCAACACATGAACTCTTGAGAAACACACTATAATTGTACCCAAAACAAAGCAGTACTCTTCTGAAATTTATAATTCTATGCATTATTTATTTTTATGTTCCCAAGGCCTTCAGTACAGCAAAGACTCAATAAATGTTCATGTTTATATATGGTGTGATGAGGTTAAAGTTAAATTCCAGGCAACAGTGGAGGGAACAGGAAAAACATTTTAGTTACCACGAAGAGTAGGGTTTGAAGCAAACTCTACTGACAGTTGGACATAGCAAATAGGCTTGGATTAAGGGAAGAAAATTAACACATGCTACCTGGTATAATGCATGAGTAAATAGAATTTAAGATGAAAGACAGCTCCCCTGAGTGTGTTCTATAGATCTACAAAAATTCACCTTAGATACTTGACTTTAGAGAGCAGTATTAGACAGAATTCTAGGACCCCAAGGCCCTTTCCCCACATTTACTATGTTTTTTCAACCAAACAATGATCTGATATGTTCCTGGGAAGTGATTTTGTAGGTATAATTACATTCTACATCAGTTGACTTTAAGAAAATTGACTTAAAGAGCTTAACTTCTTTTGTGACCCCTGAAAGAGAATTAGGCTTCTCCTGATATAAGAGACTTAAAATGTAGAAGGAATCTGACATAAAAGATAATTGTCCATTTCTATTTTTGAACATGGAGGTCAATGTAACAGGAAGAATGTAAAGGTAACTTCTTTCAACTGAAATAAATTTTGGTCAAATAAGCATCAAGGTGAATTGTCTTAAACATACAACCTAAATAAATTGAATTCTTCAATACCAGGATTAGTATGTAATAGAAGTATGGCTTCCACATAAAACATATCATGCAGAAACTTGATCTTAGCCTGATGATATCAAGAGAGGAGAGTATATTTATGCTATTTCCATACTTTTAATGACATAACTATGAGCTAATTGATGGGTATTTAAGTAGAATTATTAAAGTATATTAAGGTCAAGGTATCATTTAACTTTGTGGTAATTCAGTGTACTATGAAGGAAAAGTAATACAATGGTCAATTAATTTTATACCTCAACCCCTTCCTAAGGTATTTATACAGGATTGTTCCACAAACCATCTATGCTGCAGATCTTTACCATTTACATCTGAACCACATGTAGGATAAAAGGGCCAACTTTTAGCAAATATTCCAAAGACAGACTCCTTCTGAAACTCAATTCCTATTCCTCCAATCAAAGGTCCTAGTGTAGGTGATGGCTGTTATCTTCTCTCATCTGCCACTAATCTCCTATCAAGTTGTAAAGCTATTCCAGTTGCTTTTAAATCTTATTCTTCTTTCCATTGCTGAATGACCCTGGACAAGATGGTTACCCTAACTAAACCTGTACTTCCTCATCTTTAAAATAGGGATTAGAGTAACTGCTTCATAAGGTTGTTAGGGTTAAAAGAGATAATCTCCTTAAGAATTAGAGCATTTGAAGAATATAATAAAACACATGAGTGTTGGGCAGGATTAAATCACTATCCCAGAGTAATTTTTTACTTCTTCAGTGTCCTTACCTGGTTTAAAAAAACCATGTATATTCATAAAATGGGCAAGAATATAAGTACCACACACTAACAGACTATGCCACTGGAGTTCCAAAATGGCCAAGAATAAATACCCATGTGTTTAGTATATAAAACACAAAATTTTACAAATAACATTCATCTGTAAATGTTAGATATAAATGCACATGAGATCTATCTGGTGTCCACAGCAGGTGCATTTCCAGAAGCAGAACAGTTATCCTGGAATGGTGTCCATTCGACCAACACATTTGATAAGATGTCTGTATTTTAACCTGCTTCTGATCTCTAAAGAGAATATTTTAAATTCATGTTTTGATTAAGTTAGATAAATAAATGTTCCTGAATGTGTGCCACAGCTGTTTAATGCTTCTAGAAAAATATTTTCATTTTTGTCACACAGTAGAAAATAAAAAAATTCTAACATCCTACTAGATTCATGATTAGTTCATCTATGTGAACATATTAAAATAAATGAATGCCTTACCCTGAAATTGCAGAGACATTATGGTAAGGGAGACTAATTGTAAAGCTATTATAATAAATTACTAAAAGAACTTTAAAAACTGAACTAATGAGGAATGAATGGAAAATAAGGAAAGATACAAATCTGCAAATATGACTAAGATAAATTAAGAGCATTAAACACTGACCAAGCATGAAGGAAAAGTGGGCATCATAATGCCTTCTTGTGCCTCTCAGTCCATGATCGGTGAGTGCACAGGCCCATTACCCACCTCCACATCTTTGAGATCAAGTGTAAAAGAGAAAGAACACAATGCAATCCCTGTGAGCCAGACAGACCTCAGTTTGAGCCTCAGTTCCACATTTGATGGTCAGCATGATGGTGAGCAACTCTTTAATTTCCTTGAGAGTTGATTCTGAAAAGAAAAGAGTGATTTTTTTTTTTTTTGAGACAGGGTCTTGCTTTGTAGTTCAGGCTGGCTCTGAGCTCACTATGTAGCCCAGGCAAGCCTCAAACTCAGCAATCCTCCTGTCTCTGCCTCCCGAGTGCTGGGATTACAGGAGTGAGCCACCACGCCTGGCACTGTGGTATGTGGTATTGATTGCTGGTGGGCATGAGTCTCCACGCCCAGCACGTTATGTGGTTACAGGGGATTGAAATCAGGACCTTGTGCTTGCAAGGCAGGCGCCGGAACCACTGAGCTAACCCTCCGGCCCAAGAGTGATAATTTTTAACCCTATCATTAATTTGAAGTCCAAATAAGAGTCCAAATAAGACTCCACCAAATTCCCTGGTGTCTGTTTTTTTAAGGTGATGATGTCATGGGCTGCTCGATTTATCAGATGTCGAGAAGAAGGTATTTGTCAACCCTTGGAGAAAGTGTAAAATTCCAATTACTGCATCTTATATATAATAGAACTGCAGGAATATGCAGGCATAAATATCCAAAAAATCAAAAGCAATAGTCCTGGAACTCCATAATAGCTAAACAAAGACACAACAAAAACTACAAAAACGGATTTATTGAATCATCTCTGTAGCACTGATTGTTGAAAAAGTGGGAATATATCAGGTGGCCAAAGAAGTTTAAAAGTTTTGCTTGCCATAGGTTGAAAAAAGAATTATAAAAAACTGGGCATGGTGGCTCATGCCTGTAATCCCAGCACTAGGGAGGCAGAGACAGGAGGACTGCTGAGTTTGAAGTTTGCCTGGGCTATGTAGTGAGCTGAGGGCCAGCCTAAACTACAAAACAAGACCCTGTTTCAAGAAGAAGAAGAGGAAAAGGAAGAAGAAGAAGAAGAAGAAGAAGAAGAAGAAGAAGAAGAAGAAGAAGAAGAAGAAGAAGAAGAAGAAGAAGAAGAAGAAGAAGAAGAAGAAG
>PVIC010043590.1:0-15352 GCA_004025085.1 Thryonomys swinderianus
TTTTTCTATAAATATGACAGAGAAAATATACAACATCAAATGTTCTTTCTTTACTTTGACTTCTTCCCTATTTCCCAGCACTTATATTTTATCTAAAAATGTTTAATGAAATGATTTCCTGAGTCTTCTTTTTATTCCTCTGCCTAGGGTCAACAAAATTCTTGTTCAAGTAATTCTGGAGCTGGGAGAAAAAGGGCCTCTTGTTTAAGAGTGTTTTGAATTAAGTGAATATACATTATTGTTTTTTTCTTTGCAAGGTCAATGCTGGCATTTTCTCATCTACTGTGATGAATAATTTGTACAGTTATATAACTGTGTTTTGTCAAAACATTCATTGAGAGTCATTACTACTTTCATTTGCACATGAATAACGCGACAGCAGAAAAGCTGCTCCTGGTTGAAGACACATACATCCCTGAGGTTTCCACTTGGGAAGGAAGGAAGGAGGGAAGGAAGGAAGGAAACCTGGATATGAACTAGGGAGTGGCAACAAAATGCTCATTAAATCATATATGCTACTGAAGCTTCTGATCTGCTTTAACAATTATAAAATTATAATACTAAATTTTCACTGGCCATTTTGTCTTACTTAATATCTTTCAAGGTCAACATAAGACTGAATTTTTGAGGGAACTAAGGTGATCTCTGGATATGGGCTATGGAAATCCAAAGTCAAAGGCCAAGAAATTTGTGGAATTTCAACTACAAACCCTTTAATGTAATCCTTTAAGTGATAAGTCAATTGAATCTTATCTTGATGTTACAAGAAGAGAGTCATCGTGTCATTTGCTCTTCTATTTGTGAGCTGAGGCTCCTGATGCCTCGACAAACAGGACCATCATATGAGAACAAGGTGTTGTTGGAAGAAGTGGGTGAAATGGGCTGATCCAAATACTCATAGAAATGGCATGCACCACAAAGGAAGGGGCACATTCACAGGTAGGGCAAGTGGGCAGTGGTGTGGCTTATTCTGTGCTTAGAAGGACTCCTTGTTCCTCTCACAGCATGGCTGGTTATGCAGAAGTAGCTGCGAGACTGCTACTCCAGGAGAAGAGGAACTCTGCACTGAGTACCAGGTAAAGAAAGAAATGAGCAAACATAAAGGTGGTACATACAAAGCTTAATGATTAGTTTATAGCACACTGAAGTAATACGAGACCTCCCAAGCAGCACTGTGGAAAGTTATACTATCAGCTCTCACAGGGGCATCTCACTGCCTAGCACAGTCGGTGAAATTCACGGGAATATATGCATTAAGAATTTCAGCTAAAGACAACAATTTGATGGTAAAAAGGAAAGAATGGAAACAAAACGTATGTGTACAGAGAGATGGAGAGGTTGAAGGGAGGGCAGGGGAATGGGAAGAAATAGGAATCAAGACATGTTGTGTTCAGGAACAAATTCTCAATGATGGATGCAATCATAACGTATTCCTAAAATTTACCAATAAACTCAGTAAAGGGGAAAAAAAGAACTTCAACTAGCAGTCCCTTGGCAGCACTACTTGCATGGTATAAAAGCTGTGGACAAAAGCATCGACCTCGCTCAAGGCAGCGGTGGCTCAGTCCCTTCACTCCCCCAGGAATTTCTCTGACCACCTGCCTGGTAGAAGGTATTATAATGACAGGCAGGAGATACACACTCAAATGTCTAAGGCACCACAAAGCACAGGGAAGCTGGTGTGAGATGAAGCAGGACTTATTTCATTAAGTAGTTGGCTGCTAGGAAGGGAAGGGGATGGAGGGGAGGTCTCATGGTACTGTGAGACGATCATGTGCAGTGAGGGGATAGTTACCAGCTACTTAGTGGGTAGAATGAAATACACACCCTGAGGTGCTGGCCTGCTACGAATGACCACCAGATGTGCTGTTTAAATCAATTAACAAGCAAGATACTACATAAAGTCTCATTATTACTCTACAATAGTAATGTTAACATCTTTATAGAATCTCATGCTTTGTTTTTTCTGACACACACAGAAGGTAAATACTTTCCTAAAACTAATTTGTTTTACAACACTGTTTTCTGAACTCAGTAAGAACTTTAACCTCACCTTTTTTTTTTTTTTTTTTTTTTTGCTCTTTGGAGACAGGGTCTCGCTGTGTAGTTCAGGCTGGCCCTGAACTCACTATGGTGCCCAGACAAGCCACCGCGAACTCAGCAATCCTCCTGTCTCTACCTCCCGAGTGCTGGGATTACAGGCGTGAGCCACCACATCCGGCATTGTGGTATGTGGTGTTGATTGTTGGTGGACGCCCAGCATTATATGTGGTTACCGGGGATCGAACTCAGGTCCTTGCGCTTGCGAGGCAGGCGCCGGAACCACTGAGCTAACCCTCCGGCCCTAACCTCACCTTTTGAAGGTGTATAATGTTGAGGCCATTCTTGAATCATCACACTTTTTTCCAACATGACATATTCTAGTTAAAAGTAAAAATGACCCAAAATAGACAATGTTTAAGTTGCCCAGAGTCATCAAATTATTTTAAAAATCACTCTAATAAGCAGGTGAGATGCTGCTGACATCCTACTAAGTACAAATGCCAGTTAAGTTTAGTCATCGGAGGTCAAGAGAGCTGTTATTTCAGTATTTTACATTCTCTTGGCTTTTTGGGACAGGATCTTGCTATGTGGTTTAGGCCAGTCTTGAACTCACTTTTAGCCCAGTCTGGCCTCAGATTTAAAGTGATCCTTTTGTTCTTTTTTTTTTTTTTTTTTTTGAGACAGGGTCTCGCTTTGTAGTTCAGGCTGGCTCTGAGCTCACTATGTAGCCCAGGCAAACCTCGAACTCAGCAATCCTCCTGTCTCTGCTTCCTGAGTGTTGGGATGACAGGCATGAGCCACCACACCCGGCACTGTGGTATGTGGCAGTGATGGCTGGTGGGCATTGAGTCTCCACACCCAGCATTGTATATGGTTTCCGGGGATCTAACTCAGGACCTTGCGCTTGCAAGGCAGGTGCCGGAACCACTGAGCTAACCCTCCAGCACATTTTTTTTTTTTTTGAGACAGGGTCTTGTTATGTAGTTCACAGTGATCCTTCTGCCTCAGCCTCCCAAGTGCTAGGATTACAGGTGTGCACTACCATGCCTGACCATTTCAGCATTTTAAAGAGAAAAAAAATCACAAAAATGTACAAAGGAGGAAGAGAAAATATTCTATTAGAGGCTTTCTCTGTAAATATAATTGTTAGACAAGACAAAAACAGATACTATCATACATGCTTATTTATGGAACTAGAACATCAGACCTCCAAAAACTTGGGTTTCTTTTCATAAAGGTTTTTGCTTCCATCAGAGGAGAAAGAGAAGCCAGAAAAGATAAGCAATTGCCCAGGGTCATCCAAACTAGTGGGTTAGAACTAGAATAAAAAGCTGACAACTGCTTACACCTAGATTTGGGCCTGGGATTATGTTGACAACTCTAGAAAGGCAACTGCTCCAACAGCTGAGACATAGGTGGAGGCCATTATAATCATACATGTATCTTTTGCAAGAGCTTACTGATGCATTTGAAAAAAAAAGCTTATTGATATTTTAATACATCTTTAATTTCTTCAAATTTTCATTCTGAATAAATGAGCTAAAATAGTTTGGAACCCAATTAATGTGAATCTTTGTGCAAAGAGACATTTAACTTTTCCTCAAGGACAGGAAATGTACCAAACCTGGGACCTGAATACAAACGGTACTGCATTGGCCCATGGGAGGCCAGCTAGGATGTTCTCACAGCATTTTGCTCCAGCCTCTGATGTCACCATACTGAGCCTCCAGCTGCTTCCAAAGTGCCTCTAGCTATTGTTCTTCTCTGACTCTACCATCAGAATAATATTCTAGGATTTTTCCCCTTTCAGAATAATCTTTTACAAATATTCTCTTTACTCATTTGCAGTATGTACACAGGAAGACTCAAATTTGCTAGTCCCAATAATTTTTAGTATATATCATATAAATATATTATATATAATTAATACATTATATTAATAATTTATTAACATACAGTGCTACTTCTGCCAACTTTCAATGCTTGCCTTGAATTTGGTCACAAGTCCATTTCCTGAGATGTTCTTGACATGTTGGTATATTTTCAGAGGGAAGCACGCAGGTGAACATGGGTGACTGAAAAGTTGGATATACAATGAATTAAAACTTCTCAGGCCTGGACAAATGGTCAGAGAATCCCACAGATGACGGGGATGTTTTACTGAGGTGCTGATTCTTAAGTGCAGACCACAGGTCTGGGCTGACTGGTGGTCCCGTGAATGGGGCCCAGTCCATGTTCCTGTGCGGCCTGCAGAGCATATTATCTTCAAATCATGGAGCGATATGCTAAACACACTTTCTTAAATAGGAGGCAGGGCCTGAAGAAATGGACCATTCACATTTTCTTGCTGATTCTGGATACTCTGTAAATTTCTAAAGCCTTGATCATGAACGAGTCTTTGTTGTACAAACAGCTTCTGAACTGGCTGAAAGTATCTCGCTGGCCTGGGACTGGGAAGCCATTTCCCATGCCACCTTACAAAGAGTGGTTGATCACTGCAGTGAGACAGCATCATGAAGCTAATGAACTCATCATGAACCTGAAGGATAGAACAGGACTCAACCAAAATGCAGAGTGACTTCTAACAAACATATCCTATATGCCAGCCAGGGAAGATTACAGCAAAGCCAAGGAGTAAAATGAGCTCTGGAGGAAAGAAATAGGATGGTCTCTGAGGACATTATCAAGAACAGATATTCTAGGTTGAGGGGGAAGAGCTGACCATTTAGCACTTGAGGATGAAGACTAGAAAGGTAGAGTGTGCACATTTGCTCCTTTCCTCACGTTGGTAATTCCCCAGCAAGTGAACACTGTGAGTTAGCAGAGCCACGTGTCTTTCTCAAACTGACCATTCTGACCATGACAATCAAGGCCAAGACCAGAGCTGCTGAGGGAAGGAATGGTGAGGAGTGGAGAGGACAGGGGAAGAGCAGGGAAGATGTTTCTGTGCAGACAAAAATTCCCATGGCAGTAACTAAGACCAAGAAAAGTACTGCCATTGTCAAGTCATTTGTGACTTAGAGGATGGAAACCTCTTGTGCACCAGTTAGCGTATGGTAACTTCTTTTATGTCTCTGTGTATATATGGATGTGTGTGAGGTACAGTATATATGTGATGTGATCAAAATGGTAAATGTTCACATTTAAAAAAATTATTACAGTAAAATACATAAATGATGAAGCATCCTTTACTCCCTGTGCCTTTGGTTGCTCTGATTAAAGCCATCAGATTCATAGAAAAAGAACTGGATCAAAGGTTTCTTCTTTCATTAGAATAATATTTCATCTGTTTGAAAAAATGCACTCAATCGCTGGAGAGGATAAATAGCTTTTCCTCCTTCTCTATTTACCACTTCATGATCACCAAGTGGACCTGTACAACCAGCATTCGTGAGTCTCACAATCCATTTCAGTGACTTTCACTAAGACCTGGATCTCAGTGAAAAATAGGTCAGAAGAGATTTTGGAATTCAAACTCCATGTGATTTACTTCTTAAGTGCTAGGTAATTACTTCCTTTATGGTCATTTTGCACTTATGGTTTACAAAACTCTTCATTCAGACACTGTGGCCCCTGGAGCCTCACAACGCTCTTGGGTAGGGGTGGGCCAGTGGATTCTGCGTACTTGACTTGGTTAGAAGCAGGGCCACACCCCAGCCCATGCCTGGAAATCAGGGCAGAACTCACCTCTTCTCACTTGCAGTCTGGGGCTCTTGAACCTGTGGTCACTTAATGCACCAGCTCGGGCAAACTAACTGCTAAACATGTGTAAACTATCAAGCAATTATTATTAAAAGTTTGTAAAAACCAGCAACACTTGGCAAAATTTGGTTGAATCTGAATAATCTTCCCTCTGATTTTAGGGGATATCTTAGGATCCATTTTCCGCCAAACTTACATGTTTCTCAATGTAACAATATAGCAAATTATTATAATTAAAATAGCCACCAGATCATAGTTGAAAACAGGAACCTACTTGGTTCCATACAGAATTTATGAAAGAACTCGCCTTTTCTCTCATTTTCTTCTGTCAGGCCAACTTCTCAGTTGTGAAGTCAGCTTTACATGGGTGATAAAAACAATAAGGACCTGATCATATCAGTGTAGTTACAAGGCCACTACTCACAATTTAGTGCTAACGGTTGTGGGTAGTAGAAGTTTGAGACCATGTCTTCACCTTACGGGGCCTCAGAGTCTTGGTGGCAACTGCATCCCGAGCAGCAACTGCACAGGAAACTAGCTACATTGCACAGAAATGCAGAGAAGGACAAACTGGAAAGGCCACAGGATGGTCCTAAGGACTTAGAGATCAAACAAAGGAAACCTGACAGTTTGTCCAGCAGAGGGAATTTTAGTAGAGACAAGCAGAGGGTAAAAATACACACTCAAGGCAGCTAGTGAAAATCTTTGTTACTCTGCTTCCACAAAGCTCACACCAAATCTGTTGTGTGTGTCCATTTGGAGAACTCCAAGACATCAGGCCACTCCTTCAGGAATTCTATTTAATAAGAGGAAGCTGCTGGCTTCTTAGGAGAAAGGATAATGCATATTGTGGGACTGACGATCCATTACTTTGGAAGCAATAACTGATACCTCCGGGAAGGAAAGGGAGGTCTAGCTGGGCATCATGGCTTATGCCTGTAATCCCAGCAATCTGGAGGCAGAGGCAGAAGGACTGCTGAGTTCAAGGTTTGCCTGAGCTACATAGTAAACTAAGAGCCAACCTGAACTCCAAAGAAAGACCCTGTTGAAAGAAAGAAAGAAAGAAAGAAAGAAAGAAAGAAAGAAAGAAAGAAAGAAAGAAAGAAAGAAAGAAAGAAAGAAAGAAAGAAAGGGAAAGGAAGGAAGGAAGGAAGGAAGGAAGGAAGGAAGGAAGGAAGGAAGGAAGGAAGGAAGGAAGGAAGGAAGGAAGGGAAGGAGGGGAGGTCTTCATAAC
Organism: Thryonomys swinderianus; assembly: GCA_004025085.1. Lineage (NCBI taxonomy): Eukaryota > Metazoa > Chordata > Mammalia > Rodentia > Thryonomyidae > Thryonomys > Thryonomys swinderianus. The sequence continues at coordinate 6,980 of PVIC010043590.1, forward strand.
CAGGAAGTAGCAACAACATGCCCTAAAAAGGCCACATGGAAGCCCTGTGCAGGGACACATGCCAGACACTAGAGAGGCAAAGGATTGGTTATATTCAGGTTCTCTTGAATTTCAAGTTCCTCAAAAAGTGTTTTGAAATGCAGAGAAATATGATCCCTTGCAGAAGTCTAACCAGAGCTGTGCTCAGAGACCAAGACATCTAGGGTTGCCCAAACCTTGAGGAAAAGTCCTCTCCAACTTGGGACTGCTGAGAAAAAGCTGGGCAGGGAGAGAACAAGTGTAGAAGTGCAGCTCTGGCTGCTACAGGACAACACAGCCCAGAGTCTGTGTAGTAGGGAAGCAGCAATTTATAAAATGAGGTAAATAACAACAGAAGTTGACAAGCAAGAAAGTGCAAAAGCTATTAGATGTTTTAGCTACCCAGACTCCTCCTAGGGTATGAAGAAATAAAGGAAGCCCTGGGTGAAGACAGGAGCCAAGCACTACTGGTCTTCTTCACTCAAATAGCTTCTGCTGCTAAGGACTGGAGATAATGGGTTTTTCATTTTTCCCTGCATTCCCTGAATTCCTTGCAGGGACATGGCACTTGGGGAAGAAAGCCATTGCCACAAATAAAGAGAGACCCCCCTCTCCAATTTCAAGGAAGCACAGAAAGGTATAGAAATGGGAAAAGATGCATCCAAGTGTGTCTGGGAGATGTACTGCTTTCGTGAACCCATGAAAATGGTCTGGATTGACTCTAGCCTGAGCCCACCAGCCTGGGTATACTGGGGAGCCATCAACAGACTATTCTGGAGCTTTCTGCTTCTGTATTTCCTCAAGGAACACACCTCTGCTTTTATGGTTTTTCTTCATCAAAAGCAAACGCAAGTCCTCAACAGAAGGAAAGGACTGGGGTTACATTTAAGTACCTGTTGAGGAAACTTCCCTCTTTCTTACTGATTACAAAGGGTCAATGTCAGTCTGTCCCTGAAGTTCAGTTGCCTTCTTAGTCCAGAATGAGAGAAATCCATCTCTCACCAATTGCTCTCAGTCTCAAAGACTAGGTCTGAAAGCCTCTCTCCAGAGGCTTGGGAACACTGGGAATGAATTCCTTCTCTTTAGGTCTCTCTTACAAAGTCTGCAGCCTGAAATGGTAAGGTTCTAAACAAGAAAAGATTCCAAAGTGATGGTATGGTTTGAAGAAATATATAAATTGTCAGAATAAATGTAGTAACTTTTGTCAACCTGGACAAAAAGCAAATGGGTAAAGTCAGGATGTTACGGAGACAGAACTCTTATCTACGATTGATTGCCTGATAGGAACTATCACAAAAGATGCTGCCAGAACCTCAGATGCACACAAAGGCCACACAACTTCCTTACATAAAGCACTATCACTACTGTTAGGATGTCTACCATCAACTCTGTTTAATCTCAGATGGATTCTACTTTTGTTAGTGACAACTACGACAAGGATTTTTTCCCCCTCATTTATGTCTTAGTTTGACTATGATGTATATTTCTATTGTTGTCCTCTGCTATTCCCAAATAAGTGTCATTTCCTCTGTAGAATCTTCCTGATTTTTTAGAGAGGATTATACTGAGATAGTGAACCATAATGGAAAACAAGAATTATTGCACCATCAGACAAGGACATTTGGGTGAAAATCTTAATGAAGTTATGAGAATGGAAGCTACACAGTCTCAGTAAGTACAGTTTTATTTTCATTAAAATAAATTTTAGTCAATTCTTACTGTTGTTTCCAGGACCAGCCTCCTTTACCATGCTGTCTAAAAAATTTGCTTTTCTTTTCCTAATTTTTTCGCATGTGTAGTTGTTTCAATTTAGACTTGGTCATGGAACACAAAAGCAGATGCATTCAGTTTAAGATTTTCCAGACCACACAAATGTCCTTTCAGCCAAAACGTAAGGTTTTACAGGCAGATACTGAGATGGTCCACAGCAGACACTAGATACGTGTGGGAAGCACGACTAGATTTCTTATACAACATACATGACTTTTTTTTTTGGCAGTACTGGGGATTGAACTTGGGCCATCGTGCTTCCAAGGTAGGCACAGTACCACTTAAGCTAAATTTCCAGCCCACAACTGGATTTCTTATACAACACTTATACTTTGAAGTTAGGTTATGTAGTATTTATAACCACCAATCATCCCCTACCAAATATGGAGCAACATTGCTAGTTGATTTTGGCAGTCTCCTAGCTGATCCTCTGCAGCCCACGAGATTGCGAGCAGCAAATTACCCAATAGTCAATGAGCCCATGTGAAATCTCCTCATTCGTAAGTCAGTAATGTTCAATTTGAGCCCTCAGAGCTCCCTTCTCCTGTCCGCATGGCCTGAAGGCAGAAAAGAAATTGCTGCTAAGAGGACAATGGGCAGAAACACTATGGATGATCTTTGTTGTACCACAGGTTGTACTGTGATTCCTATCCTAAAGTCAAAAGATTCTCAATTGGACCATCTTATGTGGGAATCATCGGTAGTTGAAACGGGACTCAGTCCTGCTTTAATTTCTAGGTCCTCCTATCATGAATGGTGGATAAAAACTATCTTAGGGCCGGAGATTTAGCTCAGTGGTTCTGGCGCCTGCCTCGCAAGTGCAAGGTCCTGAGTTCGATCCCCAGTAACCACATACAATGCTGGGCGTGGTAAGTCATGCCCACCAACAATCAACCAGCAATCAGCACCACATACCACAGTGCTGGGGGTGGTGGCTCATGCCTGTCATCCCAGCGCTTGGGAGGCAGAGACAGGAGGATTGCTGAGTTCGAGGCTTGCCTGGGCTACATAGTGAGCTCACGACCAACCTGAACTACAAAGCGAGACCCTGTCTCAAAAACAAACAACAACAATAACGAAAACAAAAAAAACAAAAAAAAAACATCTTAAGCTATTGATTTCATATATGCACACATATATCATTTCAAATCAGTTCAGAGATGTGAATTAAAAAGCAATGGTTTCAAATTTCCATTGGCCATTGACTACAAGGCATATCTTTCCCATGCAACACCACTCAGACACTGACTTCTGCTTCCCTCCTTTACTTGGCAGGACCAATGCAATTCAATTCCACTGAGTGTCCCTGGGTGGCCTGGAATTATTTCCTCACCTCAAGGTTCTTAAACCTATCTGTAAGGTTGCACGGTGGCTATCTTGGAAAGGCATTTTTGGTCTGTCAACTGGTGTGCCTTCTGCCTAGATGCCCACTTACCTCCTCAGAAGACTGTTGCCCATTCCTGAGACAGTCCTTTGACACCCCATGGAGAGGTCACCCTAGCTATGAGACTCTTGCCTCCAGTCTGAGGGCCTCTTTCCTTTGCCTGCTCGGACCCATGTGCAGCACGTATCTTGTAGTATAATTTACTTGTCCTCAAGCATGTATCATTTCAACTAGTGAGTCACGATGTCTTACTCATTCTTGCAGGCAGAGACTTAACATTCATAGGTGCAAAAAATTAATGCATAAAGACCTCAGGAGGAGGCAGACAAAAACAGTAAATTCAGAGGACTTCTGTTTATAATATAACCTAGCAGCTCACTTATGACAGCTTGCAATTGGGTATTATCACAATCAACCAAACCCTTTAATTTTTGTTTTAATTGAATTCTTTATTGGTACATTTTATTTAAACCCTTTAATCTTTTAACTATTCCAGGGAGTTATTACCTGGATTACAAAATATTGCTAAGTCTTAAGTGTCCTCCTGGGTTTATACAGAAAGACAAATTGTACCTCAAGAGCTCGGTTAGATGCCAAATTGGGTGTGATATTATCTGCATGATTTCTGAATTTAAAAACAAAACACTTGTCTAGCAAATCCAACTGGCTGGTTGAGTGCTCAACGAAACTTAGTTACGATATTTATTTGGTGTTTCAATTTCTACAAGTTCTGGCATAAAAATTATTGACATTCCAAATGAAACAATTTAAATAGCCTCAAGTATTTAATCATAAACTTCAATCTAAAGAAACAGATAAGCTACATAAATGGAGAAAGCTATATTTTTAAAGTGGAATCTTTGTTACTAATGTGTAACGTCACTAACACTACACAGCACAGAAGTCCAAACAGAATAAAACTGAAAATCATACATGTAGCAGCTGAGCTAAAGAAACCCAGGAGTTATGCATAAAAAAGAGATCATTACCTGTGTTATAACTTGAACACAAATCTACTTGTTTTTCCTTTGTTACCAATAATAAAACTCTTTAACCTGCTTAGGTTAGTTTTAGGTTAAGGCACTGTGGCATTTTAAAAGTTGGGGGTAATGTGTGAATGAACCTTTGGTTACATTTCAATTGTCTTTCCTTGCCCTGATGAAATACTTACAAATTTTATATCCAGAAGGATCTTATTTCCAGTTGGATCTGTATCAAACTTCACATTCCTAAAAGATAAACTGAGGCCCAGCTGCTTCCTCTAGGTCAGAAAGACCTTAAGGCTAAGGGAGAATGTACAGCCTAGGAACATGAGACTTGCTGTAAAGGATGAGTCATGCCTATGTGCTGTTTTTCACTGCAGATTTTAAACTTGATGCAGTTTGATACAAAAAGACAGCACTATTACTCAATATGTGTGCTGGGTTTCTCAAACTGCTAGACTCTTCTAAAAATGTATTTAGAGATGCATTTATGAACAATGAGAATTACCAATCAAACCATTTGGCTAAAATGGAGAAGTTAAGGTCTAATATGTAAAAACGGTGCTTGTATTGTACCATTGTTTGTTTTTGTATGGACGTTTCAAGTTTTTCCTACCATTCAATCAAAGTTAAATATAAGCCCAAAGCAGAACCAGTCTAGGAAATCACGAGGATCTGGAATAGATGCGGAGCCATCTCAAGCTATTCTCAACTAGGGACACATCATTGCATTTCTAAAGTTTATTGGAGTCAATAACAAATGTGAACAAAGCACACACCTGTAATCTCATCATTTTGGGAAGCCGACTCATGAAAACTACATGTTTGAGCCCAGCTTGGACAACTTTGGAAAGATTCTCTCTTAAAATTTAAAAACAATTTTTTTAAATAAAAGGCCTAAAGATGTAGCTCAGTACAAAGGGCCCAGGTTCAATCCCCAGTACCACCACTCACTCGCCCACATACATGCACACGCAAAATGAACAGGAAGTTTGTAATACGCTTAATAAATAAAACATCTGAACCCGCTAAGTAGTACTTAGCTTTCCTGAGAGGTAAAACTAGTTCTCACTAGAGCAAGGATTGTATGTGTACCTTGCCCAGATTATGGCCAATAATCCTAAGAGTGACAGACAGTTCTAGGAACAAGAATAGAAACAGTGGCGAGGCTGCAAATTGCATATTTAGTAGTATTAATCAAACGTCTGTGGACTTATACTTTTCTCTCTCCTGAAAATAAATTTTTTCCACCATCCATTTCATCCTGAACACTACTATGTTCAGCATAGTAGCAACTGAAAAAAAAAAGTGTTTCATCTAGAAACAAAAGTGAGAAAACTTCAAACACTGCGCTTCCGCACTGCTAGGTTTCCAAGTTTTTAATATAAAGCTAAAATAAGGCAACATAAAGACGGTTTTATAGTAGCCAAACTTTTAACTAGTGCCTATAAACACAACCGCAATCCAACCACAATACACTGGTTTTTTTACAGCGTGAGTAGATAACGGAGTAGCATTTTTTTTTTTTTTGCCAGTTTGTTTTATCAGTCATGCAATTTGCAAGCTCAAGATTTTTACTAAGGCAGGCAGGCTGATGCTCAATATTAAAATAAATCGGTCCTTCAGCGACTTTGTTATGGAAGTCGAGGTACGTTTCCTAATCCCAGGCCATGAAGTAATTCAATGTCAACTTGCTATGGTGTCAAATGCGACAAACTCCCAGAGCTTCAGTCGCGAGGCGGCGGCTTGCAGCACCCACCGCTTCCCACACTCCTGCAGCACGAGGACGCGGCGCCCTCCCGTTTCCCGACGCACAACCAGCACTCACTGTCCCTGGGCCAAAGTCAGATACCCTCTGCGTCGCCCGGGGGAAACTGAGGCACGGTGACCCGAGTGACCCAGAGCCCAGTGAAGGCCCTAGGGTCGGCGTCCTCTCTTCCCAGAAGACTTACACTGTGGACCTCGCGTCCCCGCCTCGGAGGTTACCGTGTTCGCAGCGCGCCGGGATCCCAGCATCCTGCGTCCCCGAGCCGGCTACCCGGACCCCGCGGAGCCTCCCAGCGCCAGCCCGGGCTGCGGCTCTACCAGCCTAAGCGCCCGAAAGTTCCGCAGCTCCGCCGGCCTCTGGCCGGTGCCGGCTCGCGTTCCCGCCCAGCGCGCCCCGCCGCCAGGCTGACCTCACTCCACGGCGTTGCTCAGGGGGTCGCCGTGCGCCCCTCGCCATGGCCAGCCCGAGAGCGGCTGCCGCTCTCCCACGGCGGCTCCCGCCGCCTCTTACTCCTCCGGCGCCTCGCAGCTTGCGGGCTGCGCCGCGGGCAGCCGAGTGCGGCTCCCACCTCCGGCCGCGGAGCTGGCCGGGGCCGAGCATGCCCAGTAGGTCGCCGCGCCGCACGCTGCAGCCGCCGGGTTTTCGCGGCAGCCCGGGAAGGGCGGGGCGAGCCGGAAGGTTGGGGCGGGGCGGGGCCGTAGGGGGAGGGGCCGGTGCCCGGGGCAGACCCGCGAGCGCCCCGCGGGCGGGACTCGGCTCCTCGCGGAGTTCGGATGCTACGCGAGTGTCTTCGGGGGCCGCGGGGCGCTCAGCTGCTTCCACTGCGACTTTGTGCTGTCGCGGCGCCGGGGCGAGGCGGCAGGGAAGCTCCACTAGGGGTTCTGTGAAGATTCGTTTCCTAAAATCGACATGTAGTTTCTGTGATGAACAGTTCAGTGGGACTTAAGTAGGAAAGAGTGATAACTCTGAAATTATTTTCTACAACTCCGAAAGTCCTCGCTGTGCGACCCAGCGGGGCTGGTAGACAGCTCAGGAGTGCACGTCACTTTGGAGACGACCGGGGCTCCGCCCCGTCCGCCCCGCCGCGGGCTGCCGTGAAAACCGGGAAGCCGGATCTGGCCAGCTGATGCTCCTGGCTCCTGCAGCGGGCCGGGAGCGCTCCGCAGCCGGGACAGGCAGAGGACTGGCGGCCAGAAGGGCGCTCTCAGCGCCCCTCGGTCCGTCCATCTCTCGGTCTGGAGCCAACTGCGCGAGCTGGGCCCCGGACCACGCGCCGCCGCGCGCCCTGCAGCGCCGGACTCAACTGAGCATGCTCTGGGCGGGGCTCCGCGCGGCCGCCTAGGTCCGCTGAGGTGCTGCGGGGCGCTTGCAGTCACGACCTCCAATCCGGGTGCTAGCAGGGCGCAGCGCCTGCACCCAGGAATGGCCGCGCGAGTTAGGGGCCGGATGGTGGGTTGCACGGAGGGTCTGGCAACCGAGTGAATCGTACCTGGTCTTTCGCTGAGAGGTCGATGTTAGAAATCATTTTAACCTTGGTTTTGTAGTGTCCCATTTTACCATATAGAACTTTTTGGCTTGTTCCTTCTTTAAAGAAAGCTAATGTTTCTTTTCAGCTTATTCAATAGAAGTTCTTTACAGTTGCCCCAAGCGCTAAGCTCTGTGTCCCCAAGCTCAAAGAATTCTGCAGTATTGCAATCTTTTTTTCTCCTTAGGCATTCTGTATTCCCTCCGATGCTGTTTCCTTCTCCTCCTGCTTCTCTTTATTCTCAGGACCTGCTGAGGGGTCTGGTGTATCTTAAGTATGCTTGCGGTGGGGCTGGAGAACTTTCTTTTATATCCTTTTGCAAAAGAGAAGACTGAAGTGGAGAATGGCTAAGACGAAAACATTTTATGGTTTTGATCTAGTAAACTCAGAAACCCACGGATAGAGATGGAGATAGAGAAGAGATAGAGAATGACTGAGCCAGGAGGGCAATTGGGTTTAGCTTTGGAAAATGGAGGGCAGGTTTGTTGTGACAGTGGGGAATGGACTAATTCCAATCTCCAGACTTTCAACCGCAGTAAGGGTGGAAACTTGTCTTGTGGAAGCTCACTCTTGGAAGGCTGTATTTACATCTGCGCTTAACCCTCAGTCCTTAACTTATACAAGGGTCACGCCATCTGGCCCCTTGTCTTTGAGATGCCACCCTTGCTAGCAGACCCAGGACAGCTCCTGAACTTGTCCAGGTTCCCACGGACATCCATGCCATACACAGTTTAGCCTGAAAAAAGTGGTTAAGATGTCTCTAAAGCAGCCTGTGCTGCTGCTGCTATTACCTGCCAGAAGCCTTCTGCTTCCTGTCAGCTAAGGAGACCCTTTCTAGGTTTTCTGGCCTCCCTGTTTCTCCTTCTTCTCCCTACCATGCAAGCATTCTCTGGCCTATTCCCTTCTCTTTGGTTCCTGGTATGCA
>PVIC010043592.1:0-15359 GCA_004025085.1 Thryonomys swinderianus
TGGCCCTGAGCTCACTATGGTGCCCAGGCAAGCCGCCGCGAACTCAGCAATCCTCCCGTCTCTGCCTCCCGAGTGCTGGGATTACAGGCGTGAGCCACCACGCCCAGCATTATATGTGGTAACCGGGGATCGAACTCAGGTCCTTACGCTTGCGAGGCAGGCGCCGGAACCACTGAGCTAACCCTCCGGCCCCAGTTGTTGAATTCTTATGATAACTCAGTTTATAAAAGTGTTAAAATTTTGGCTGGTGAAGAGGAATGGATGTAATAAGTGTTGAAGGACCTAGCACTTGTTCATTGTCATGAGCACTTAAAAATAGTTGAAAATGGGCAGTTTAAACAGCTGCAATATTCCCATCCCTTCTGCTGTGTTACCACTGGAAATGCTAGTATACAATATTAATACTGTGACGCCAATATTGCCTGCCACTTCCCTATTCAGAACATTCTGAAAATCGGATTTTTAAAAAAAAATCTCAATAACTGTTAAGTAATTGGTACCAGTCTGCTATTTTGTATACTTCGTTTTTCACCAGCTCACATGCTTTTCATACTTTTTCTATTGTCAAGGTCTATGCCTTGAGAAGAAGGGAGGCATAATATGAAGACATTGAAGGCATGACTGGAGAGGGAGAATATAATCATAGATGAAAAGGATGTTTATAGTGTAGGCATTCAGCTCAGTAGTGCAGTGTTTGATTATCTTGTGTGAGACCCTGGGTTCCAACCCTAGCACTGCCAAAACAAACGAAAAAAGTAGAGGAAGAAAAACTTTCCCACAGCACCTTTATTTGACACTAAGTGGCTACTGGTATTTGGTAATCATAGATTCATTGAGGAAAATACAGTCTGAATTGAGTATTCTCGAACCAGCAGTAATAATTGAGCTCCCACTGTGTGCCTGGTTCTGTTATCTGTACTGCTTATTGGCTTGTATTCTAGGTGAGAAAAACAGCAGCCTTTATGTGGTGCTTCCCATGGACCAGAGGAGTTAAGTAACTTGCCCAGGGGAGCAGAGATTGTAAATGCCAGGTCCGGACTTGAGCTTGTATGTGGTTTAACTCATAGTCTGTGTTCTCTCACCCCCATTGTATGATGGCACAGCATTGTCTGAGCGGCTTCTGCTCAAACCAGATGGTAATTAATTAGCATGAGGGGTACCCAAATCTGTCAGGTTCTGTGAGTCTGCTGGGAATCTTGGCTGAGCTCTGTGATAAAGTACTGTGAAAAAAAAAATTTAATACGCAGCCACTTCTCAATTGATGTTATTTGAAGCTCCCTATGATGTTATTTGAAGAAGGGAAATAAGCATATGAATTTTTAAAAAGTTTCTTCAAGTATATTGATTTTTTTTTTTTTGAGACAGGGTCTCGCTTTGTAGTTCAGGCTGGCTCTGAGCTCACTATGTAGCCCAGGCAAGCCTCGAACTCAGCAATCCTCCTGTCTCTGCCTCCCGAGTGCTGGGATTACAGGCATGAGCCACCACGCCCGGCTCAAGTATATTGATTTTTACAAATGGATGCAATTAGTAGTTCTCATTTGTTCCAAGAAGTGTTTATCTGCCATGCCTTGGGTCTGCCTAAAGTTCCACAACACTAAAAGATTTTGCAGGTTCTTCTGCCTGCTTCTGCAGGATTTGAATGTGACTGATGGCTTTAAACATGCACAGTGGTGCAAGTGTTGATATTGCCAGCAGAAATGGAAAAATGTATTACTTTAATTTATAAAGCAGCCTGTGTCTAGTTTTGGACTCCCTTTATATTTAACCTGATGAGTTCTGTTTGGAGGGGGCAAGGAAAGAGGGAGCAAGATTGGGCCCTGGTATAATAAGGTCCAAGGAGTTGGGGGTGTGGCTGTCAATGCAGTTCTTGACTGGCAAGTGCAAGGCCCTGTTAGAATCTTCAGCAGCAACACCCCCCCCAAAAAAAACCCTGAAAAAGAATTCCAGTGTGCCTTCCTACTAGCAGAACCTAGAAGATTCTGAAGCCAGACAGTGGGGTAGCCCATGCTTCTCAAACTAGCGTGCCCTCTCCTGAGGATCTTGGTGAAAGGCACATTCTAACGGGTCAGGGCTGGCAGTGGCTGGGTGTGGAAAAGCTGAGATGCTGTAGTTCTATGGCTCCCCGGTGATGCCTCTCTTAGTAGCAAAGATGTCTGCCCTTCCAGACCCTGCCCTCTATCTCAGGTTGTGTGGATCACTAGCATCATCTGGGGGAGTTTAAACAATGAAGTTTCCCAGGGCCCTACCAGACCTGCTCTATCAGTGCCCCTTGGGATGAGTCTGGCAGGTGTTTGGAAAAAGGAAAAAAAGCAATGTAAGTGACTTGGTAGTAAAGCTGTCAGTTCTGTTTATTGGGGGAGGGAGGACAGTAATGACAGATTGGAAAACTTCACTGTAAGAAGCAGATAGAGATGTTCAATGACAAGCTTTCTGACATCCTGAGAGCTTCTCTGGAACCTAAGGTAGGTGAGAGATCTTACCAGGTACTGGCCTCGGGAGAGAAGTTCCTGATGATTGAGCCCTGCTTGGCCTAAGTTCAAGTGTGGAGTAAAAAGTACTTACTGGTTAGACTGCTGACCTTCCTAGTGTTAGGTCATATCTGTGAAGGCTCATGGAACGCGTCCAGGGACGCTGGGCCCCCAATATGGAAAAGAGAACTCATGATTATGAGGTAGGAGTTGAAATTACCCTTGTGAGTTGTTTCAAGCGTCATTTCAGTTCCTGGGTTGGGGTTCCATTTCAGCGGTATGTGGACAAGCTGGAAAGCAGGCTATCTGTGTCGTACTGCAGCAGACCCCATGGTGGGCTTTTGCAGGCTGCTCCGTTCATGGTACATATGACTTTTTCTGTTCTGGTAACTGATACACCTCAGCAATGGCTTTTTAGTCTTTCTCAAATCATACTGTTAACCTTCTCTTGAGGTCAAACAAGAAGATAAAACATCCTGTATGGACTGATATTCACAAGTTTTGCTCTTGCCTTGAGCTACTGTATCCCTCTCTTGCCATCTTTCTTCAAAAGTGTTTCCCGTTATTTATGACTTTGCTCTCCTTGTTTAAGGTAAGGGATAAGATGTTGGGTGGCCTTACTCTCCTTTTCTAAAGCTTTTAGGGGAAGATACATTTTGCACTATCTCCAGAAACTTCTGCCCCAAAGAGTATCGAGCAGAGAAGCAGAAGCACTGAAAGTTATCAGCACACGGGGTTTCTGCCAGGGCCTGACACACCTGTGGGTGCTGGGAGCGGGCCTTGTCTTGTGCTTTGTCCTGTGCTGAAGTCATTGTAGTTCTCAGGTGTGGGTAACAGCAGGACATCTGGAATGTGCTGCTGCCTTTCAAACCTCTGAATTGCATGACACAAAGGACCTGTGGGAGAAATCCTGCCCTTCTGGAAAGAGCAAGATGAGAGTGGTCCGCTGCATTCCTAGCAAGTGTCTTCTGTGTCCAGGTGCTGTTCTCAGCCCTGGAGGTTGAGCCTTGGGAGGGAGACAGCCTGAAACACCTTCTATATGCATTGTGGTGCTGTTCCTGCCTGCTAAGGGAGAACAGAGGGAGTGAGGCGCAGATGGGGGCTCAGTGGCAAGTCTGAGGCCAGCCTGGAAGGCCCTGGGCTCAATTCCCAGTGTGGTATCTCGCGCGTGCACGCGCGTGTGCGCGCACACACACACACACACACACGCAGATAGCCTAAGAATCTGGGGTAGGTCAGAAGGAATGTGATCAGGTAAAGAGAAACAATAGAAGCCATCGAGGAATCATGCACACTCTTGAAAATAACTTGCTTTTTAAATTTTTTCGGTGGTATTGGGGATTAAACCCAGGACCTTCACACTGAGCTGCATCCTCAGCCCTCTTTTATTTTAAAACATTATCTCACTAAGTTGACCAGACTGAACTCAAACTTGATATTCTCCTGCCTCAGCTTCCTAACTGCTGGGATTGTAGATATTCACTGACACCTGGCTTTCTTGTAAGGAACGTGGACTCTAATGCTAACCACCGGTGGAAGGCTTTAAGTGGAGGTGTGCCATCGTCAGATGTGGAGGGAAGAACTTCCGATCTGCATCCTTATAGCTTATTTTGCCTTCCTCTTTTTTTCTTATCTTACTGGAGTTTGAATTCAGGACCTTGTGTTCACACAGCAGGTGTGAAATCTCCAGCCCTGAATCCTTATGGCTTTTAAAAACAGTTTTATGATACCTATTTCAACATAAAATAGCTCCACTGTGTGATAATTGCCAGTCTAATTATCCAACTAGCATATAATTCTATCCTTTGGGCCACATACCTTGTGCCCATTTGTAGTCATTCCACATTTTCTGCGCTCTGCCCTAGGCAACAAATGTATAATTTCTTTTTTTTTTCTTTAACATTAAGGGGAATTTTTTGGTGAGTATATTACTTACCTTACAGAATCTCTCTGCCAAATTATACACTCTTGCTCTTGGCTCTCTGGCTACTGCACAGCCTAGCCCTGTTAGCATGCTTTCAGTTGCACATAAGAAACTTGTTGTCTGGGACTGTCTTAAACACACATTTGTTTTTTTCATATAATTGGAAGACTGGAGGATAGAGTGCCCAGAAGCAATGTGGTCAGCCTCTCAACGTGAGATCAGAAGCCTGTGTTATTGCCATCTCTCATGTACAGCACCATTCCGATAACAGCTTTGGCCAGGGCCTGCCTTCCTTGGTGGTAGGATGGTGTCCATTGGCAGTGGGTTCTTTTGCCATGGGCAGTGGGTTCACAGACCGGATGAAGTAGTCCTTTCCTGGATGCTGATTGGGTGACTTTAGCTCCTATTGTCCACCCTGGACCAGTGGTTGGCTTAGAATTAATTAGGGTATCCCTCTAGAGCTGAGAAGGGGGACCGGTGGCCAGTGATGGACTCTGCTAGGAAAGAAGGAAGAGAACCAACAGTACTTAATGGGTGTCATTGGGAACTATATTGGATTGTTTGGCCTTGGATTCCTTTCACTTTTGGGAGTCTTTTCTGTGTTAAGCACAGGGGAAGTAGTCTTTCTTTGACTTTGAACTTTTTTCCTATGAGCAGGTAGATGTCCTGGCTTGGTGATAGTGAATGTGGCTCATGATCTCAATAGATTGGAGGGTAATAATATTAGGTGATCATTTTTGAAACCATCTCTAGCTCTAAGTCTTAGAAAAATGACGTCAAGACAGAGCTCACCAATTTCAGAGTTTCTTACCATATTAATGTCCATTGAGGTTTATTTTAGGACAGTTAAAAAGAGGACTCAATACATATAGGGGATAGTGTTAACATTAACACATGTGAGAAATAACTTAAGTTTTAGGGGAAGGAATAAATATGATTTTGAAAGAAGATAAAAGAGCATGTATATAGGGGTGGGGAGGTGTGGGTGGGTAGGGATGTGGGTAAAAATGAGAATTAACTTGTGTCATATACTGGTACAAATTCCCCAGTGTTGTGTGTGATTGTGAGATGTATACAAAATGTACCAATAAAGAATTCAATTAAAAATAATTTGTTATATTAGAAAATCTGTTTGCTTTAGGACAGAAATATTTAAGTAAAATATAACTGTAGTAAAAAATAGAAAATCACTTGTATCTAGTTATTAAGTTAGTCCTTTGGAATCCATGGAAAAAATCAGATTCTGTTCTGAATATATCAGTGTTCCATTATAATATGAACTTGAAATTAACAAAAATTGACTTTCTTTCAAGTATAATTCATCCTTAACTAAGCCAAATAGACACTTAGCCAGTTACTAGGACTTTATTAAATCCTGCTTTATATGTAATAAAAAATCAAGGTAGGTCTGTGTATTGCAGAGTAATTTATATGATTGTGAGCTCTATTTTAGAGTCTGTTTCAAGGCAAGGTTTGTCCACATGTAAGTAATGAGCATTTGCTGGTACAGCTCTTATTGGTGAGAACGGATGTTGAAGAAAGCAAACACCATATGCCCTTTGTTTCCCGTGCATGTCTCCTTCTGGAGGCCTGGGTGGAGTGTCTCAGCTGTCTCAAATAATCTCCATTTTGTTACTGCAGACTGCAGTTCTCCAACTCTTCTCTCTGATGTTAATTATAACTTCTTCCTAATTAGGTGGCTCTTCTTCCTCTTTGGTTGTAAAGTTTCCACTCTCTTAAGTGCCAGAGATTGTATTAATTTTGAAAAATGAGTTTCACTTGATTAGTGACAGAACTCAGTGCAAAGAATTAAAAAAAAAAACAAACCAGAAACCCGCCAGTGTGAATGTGTAGTGGGAGGGGCAGGCAGTTTGGGTATGGGACAGGATGCTTAGAATAGTTCTGCTGCCAAGTGAATCAGAGAGGCTTGCAGTTCACGAAGAGCACAGAACTCACTCCTGCCCAGAGTTTAGTCAGCCAGAAATCACCATTTCATTCTCCACAGAATGGAGCTTTCAGCAGCCAAAGCCCCGAGTGCCGCAGACCTGTCTGAGAGTGTAAGTAGGCCATATATCTGTTTTGATTGTTGTTATGTCTGCATCTTTTGTAGCCTGTTCTGACTACTTCATAGGCCAGGAGAGAGACATGACAGAGAACTTGGTCTCAGCTCAGTCCTTCCGAAATGGCGACCCACACTGTTTTTCCACTTGGATCCAGGTTTGGTTTTCTTGTTAGTGGCAGAAGGGAATTTCTTTTTTCTAAGTCATCCTCTGTGACAGAAGTAACTCCTTTTAGCCAAGTCCTTTTTGTCATAGCATTTATGAAGATTTGGGGCTCTCTTTCCTTCTCTGGCTGCTGTCTACAGCCAGATGAGTTTTCTCTAAGGGACACTTCGTACAGACGGCCCCATCCCAGCAGTATGCTGGCTGGCATCCGTTGCGGCAGTGAGGATTTCCTGCCTGGGGTTGGGAACAACTAACATTTCTGAGGCAGGTGCTGATTTGGGAGTCTGGGATGAAGCCCACTGTGGAATCCAGCTTTCTTGTGCTGAGGAGAAAGAAAAATGAGATGGAAGGTGGAGTAGAAAGTCAGCTGGGGTCTGTGAAAAGCACCGTCCTATTGCTAGACGCCAAGTCAAAGTATCAGGCCAAGCTCAAAACCCTACTCTGTTAGATGCAGAGCTACTGACAAAAATTCATCCATGACTTGTCTTTTTTTTAAACTGAAAATTTCAGTCATATCCTTTCACAGAACTGCTAGGTTGTTTGAAGTAATGAATGTTAAGGCACCTGGCACTTGGTTGCCTGACTCTTTCCCATCAGAGCAAGGTATATGTTGTGATCTATGAAATGCCACCAGTGTTGCTGTCCTAGATTGTTTCAGGGCAGCTTTAGAGGCCACTAAGATCTTGGTTAGCGTCATAGGTTAGATCTTGGGGCAGCCGATTGGTCTTGCTTAAGCCCATAATGCTGACTGTCCTTTTAGTCATGTCCAGGTGACACTTCCAAAACAAAGTCCTAGAGACAGGATGTGAGTCATGCTCATGCCTCACAGATACATTTGTGTTGAAGATGCTGGGGCTGAGGGACATGTCAGGAAGTTGTGTGATGGCTTCTCAAGGGAAAGTGATAGTTCAGAAGAGCCACTGCTGATCACCTTGGAGCTTCCAGGTTAAGAGTACCTGTATTCAGCTGGTCTGAGGGGGAAGAACACGAAGAGATCAATCAATGGAAACTGCTCAGTAATTTGTCTGGTTTTTGGTTCCGATGTATTTATAGGGCGCTGTTATGGTGCCTCTCCATCAGGTTGTTTCACTTACTGTTCATGAATTTAGGCAACTGCCAGGCATATCTGTCAATCCTCAAGTGCCTCTCCTGTGTGTGTGTGTGTGTGTGTGTGTGTGTGTAGGACACTTTATAGAGCCTGCCTTGTTAATTAACTTTACTACATGCTTTATATTTGCTAACTGTGAGTTAATTGCTAATAATAGTTTTCCCTTGTCACTTACAAGTTCTCTCAGCCCTTTCCTCCATTGAATTTCTTATGTTTTATCTCATATTCAAGCTGGAGTCATTTGCTTCTAGCTGGCAAAGCTACTCAATAATTATGTGTCAGTGAGCCTTGCTAGTACTAATTTATATCCTTGATTTTGGAGACACCATATCACCTGGACACTTGGCTTGTGAGTGATCATTTAAGAAGACTTTTACATTAACGAGCATCACAGCAATGTATCACAGTATAGCAGCCCTCAGCAGTTCTATGTTGTTCTTCATTGAAATCCAGGCTGTTTCCTATAGTCAGTCAGGCTTAGTATGGTCTAGCTTTTGCCTAATTTATCAGTCTCATCAAGGTCACTTTCCTGCTTGGGCATTACTTTCAACCAAAGTGACTTCCTGCCCTCCCCAACATCTGCCGTGGCCTTTCCTGCCTCTGAGCCCTGACACTTGCTTTTTCTGCCAGGAATGCCCTTTCCCTGGTGCCTTGCTGGGCAGCTCTTTCTCTTCTCTCAGATGTTACTCTGAATGGCCCTCCTTGGCCATCTTATGTAAGGGACTTCCTCCATCTTACATGGCCTTTCCTCACATCACTGTAGTTATTTCTTAGAGTACTCATATCCCAGTCTGTGAATATTTTGTTGACTCGTTGGTTTACTTAGCAGTTGCTATCTCTTCCACCAGAATTTGAGCACCGAGAGGCCAGGGGCCTTGTCTGTTTTATCTCTGTCATATCCCCAGTCCCTAACTCGGTTGTGGATACATAGCAGATGTTCCACGGATGTTTGTTGAGGGAATGGTTCCTTTGGCTAATTTAGTGAATGACTTTTAAATAGTTCATGACTACAAGCTGATGAAGATAATCCTGACTTCCCTATGCGAGACCCTTCTCACCTGCAGTCTGCATCCATCATTGCTTGGACACTGGGAGTACTCTCTCTTGGCAAGTCCCTAGCTGGTACCTTGAGTCACCTTTAAGTGTTTTAAACATCATTTTTAAAAAATCAAGATAAAACTACCTGTCTTCAAAGTTACTTGCTTTAAACAAATGCTTTCTTTACTAAGCCCTTCTTCCTCTCTGCCTATTGCTACCTCCTACCAAAAATAATGGGAAAAACCTTGTTTTCTTGGAGAGTGGTTTTCCCTCTGGTCAGAATCCAAAACCCAATGATTTATCACCAGTTGAGCTGGGGCAATAGCGTCTCCTTGCTTTGCTGACTCCTCTCAAATGTTAGTGCTTTGTTTTCCCTAAACTTCAGTGGGATCATGTGATAGAGGCTAAGCCTTGGCACAACCCTTCTCTGTATATTACCTTGCAATTTCTTTCTTAGTGGTAGAAGTCATAGTGCAGGGCACTACATAAATGGTGTAGGGGCTGCAGACAGTGTCTAATAGCTCTTGCTGGCCAGTTCATCACTTCACTGGGACCTTACACCAATTCTAGGGAACAGGCAATGTTACCTCATGTTAGAGATGGCAAAATGGAGGCTCATTGAGGTTAGACAACTTATTCTTAGGCATGAATGTAGCCAGTCAGGATTAGACTCCAGGTCTGGGTTTTAAGTCATTATTTGTTAGTGTACTCAATGTTTGTTATTGGGTGTAGTGCTGGAGATTGAATCAGGGCTTTGTGGATGCTAGACAAGTAACTGTAACACTGAGCTGTGCCCCTGGCCCTCTTAGGCTTTTTTTGTTATGTTCTGGAGTTAAAAGAACTCTGGCAACTCATCCCACATGTCTGCATGTGTACCTACCTTTGTGTAAGCACGTTACTCAAATAAGTTTCTTGAAACAGTAGTTGCCCTCAGTGTGTGTGCCTCTTGTATTCCCCAATACACTGAAAACTTGCTTGGCTAGCATGGTGGTGCGTACCTGTAATCAGGAAGCTGAGGCGGGAAGATATGCAACTTGAAGGGCAGCCCGAGCAACTTAGTGAGGCCCTGTCTCAAAAATAAAATAAAAAGAGCTGTGAATATAGCCTTTTGGTAGAGTACTTTCCCAATATGTGGTAGGCCCTAGGTTCTATTCCATTACTGTGCCAGGAAAAGGGTGGTCAGAATCTTCTAAATAGATTATGTAGCCCACCAGTGGGTGGTATCAGTTTGAAAACAATTTGAAAAATTATTGGGTGTTGTGTAAATTATACTTACTTTATCTAGAAGCTTACAGAATGTAAAACTACTTCAAAAATTTTAACAGCAATATAACATGCATACATAAAATGCACATGAAAGTACAGCTTGTTTAATTTCACACATGTCTGTATAGCCAACACCAGATCAAAATATACTTCACTGATTTCAGCTTCTTGAATCAAGAAAAGAGGCACAGAGTACAACAGAATGGAGAGTCCCTTTCTTATTCTGAATTATGCACACTGAGCTTACTCAGTAGATCTTCTCTTTGCAGAGGTCTGAGTTTACATTTCTGGTGATTGGTCTTGTCTGGGGCTTTAGTCCAATGACTTCCAAAGAAGTGGAATACAACCTCACTAATGGTCCCCAGCAATGGCACAGAAGGAGGGCTGACTGAGGATGTGTCTGGTAAAAGGAGGAGGAGAGAGGGCAAGACCCTGTGGTTGAGTATGGAAACATTTGGGTATGAGATTCTATGATCATAGTAATTGAGACCAACTATACGGAAATGGGTAAAGGGAGAAAGGCACAAGGAGATTTGTGGTTAGAGTCCCAAGTCTCTGGAGATTAATCAACATCTGATAAAGAAGAAGCATCCACCTCTTCTGGGGAGTATTGTCTTTTTAAGGAAATTCTTTCAGCACACTGAGTTAAACTGCTTATTTTTAGCAAATGAAATAGATGCATCTCAGTATAGAAATAAGCCAGAGCAACTTTGCTTTCATAGTGTATGGGTTCTCTAAGGCGCGTTTGTGCATTGTACATAATTTGTTGTAATGGGCCTTTTATTGAAATTGGATGAAGCCAATGTGTACTTTAAAACATTGGGTACAGAGTTATAAAGTTGTATCACTTAGTGCCCTCTGTGAGATTTGTTATGGAGAGCTAATCTTTCGTAAAATTAAAATAGCCTTCATGAATCAGAAACTTTGGGATGATATTAAATCCTTTTTTATCTTTGTTGACTAGACAAGCTCGATTTATTGTTCATTTTTGTAAAGGAGGCTTTCAACTGTTCCGTATTTGGTATGACTCTCCTAGGTAAGCAGTCTTGATCTCTCATGCTGGCTTGTGGGTTTATGTTTATTTCTGCTTATGTCATGACTGTTTGTGTGCACATAAGAACAGTTTTGGGCCTTGAACAAACACTCTGTAGAACAATAACAGGGACCCTGCTGCAGACAAGAGTGGCTATGCCTGTCTTACTGTTACCTGCTGAGTGAATTGGGTGGGCACGGCTGGGGAAGGACTACAATCATAGCTGCATTTAATGAGATTATCCTGTGTATTTTGCCTTTTTAATTTGATTTACTCAGGTAGCAAGGCTGCAAGGTAGACACTGTTATTATCCTTTTCTTCAGAGTGACTTTATGTCCTTTGTTTGCCTGGGGACAGTTTTGATGTTTACCTCTTGTGCTGGTATTACCATTGCGAGACCCTCCTTACTCCTGAATGTCTTGGTTTGGGTGTCTTATGGTTTGGATAGACAAACAAGGAAGCAGGCATAGAGAGGCCACTTACTTTGCATAGTCACCCAGCTAAGAAGAAGTAGAGTTGGGGTTCTTTTATGATGACTGAATCCAAGTCTTGTCATTCAGTCAGTAAATTTTGCTGCCCACAAAGCCAAGGAAGATGTATTTAAAAAAAAAATAAAAACCCTCTCTGTATGGTTTTCAGTTTTGATACTTAGTAAAAATCACTGATTAGTTTTTATTATTGTGTTGAAGTTTCTAATACACCCCCGGTGGTGTGTGATGGGATTCCCAGTTCACGGAGGAAGGTAGGATATCAGCAGCATGGCATGGTCTCCTGCCTGAGGAAGATACATAGCTGGAAAGGGGGTGGATCTCGATTCAACTCAGTTGTTCAGCTTCCCTGGTCAACGCATTTCCAGTCTACCTGAGGTGCTTCTTGGCCAGATGTTCTTAACAGCTGTTGACGGGCACTACTCATGGAAGATTAGCAAGTACCTGAAGTCTGTTGTGGGGACTGACCTATGCATCACACTTCTGACATCTACTAACTGGATGCCAGTAACACAAGTTGTGACAACAAAATGTATCCATAGATATTGTCAAATATTCCTTAGAGGGTACAGTTACTCCTGACTAAAAAGCATCTTACCCCTTTCCAGTTTCTAAAGCATCAGAAAGCCATTAAGACCAGCAAAGGTGCAGAAGAAAAAGAGAATAGGCCACATCTTTCATGTTGAATTCTCTCCCATGGAAGAACATTAGAAAAGATAGCCAGCACTTTTTAAGTTAAAAATGCTTTTATAGAAAAGTTAGAGATCGGCCAAAATATACATATATAAAATCTCCTATAATCCTACTCTCTAGCTATAACCATATTTCACGTTTTGGTTTCTTTCCTTGGAACCTTTTCCAATGCTCATGTATAAAAATATACTCACATAACATTTTCAAAATAGGTCCATACCAAAAAATGCTATTAGAGTGAAGTTATTTTGTTTTGTTTTGTTTTGAGACAGGGTCTCGCTCTGTAGTTCAGGCTGGCTCTGAGCTCACTATGTAGCCCATGCAAGCCTCGAACTCAGCAATCCTCCTGTCTCTGTCTCCTGAGTGCTGGGATTACAGGCATGAGCCACCATACCTGGTTAGAGTGAGGTTTTTAAGTTTAAATGTATCATAAGTATCTTTCTATATCTATAATATACAGTGATGAAGTTTTTAATAGTATTTCTTATGTGCCTACTGTACAGTTTATTCACCCATTCTCCTATTGCGTACATTTAGTTAGTTTCCATTTTTGTTTTTGGTATTACATGTAAAACTGTACATATACATGTGTACTTCAACCCTTAGAATTTTCTTCTCATAGAAATAACAATCCCTACAATTTTTTTAGTATTCATCAAGCAAGTACCTAAGTCATAATATCTTGGATTGTATTTTTATCACATACTTTTTGCTCTTTAAATTGTGAAAAATGGGGACTGGGATGTAGTTCAGTGGTTCTGGTAGCTGCCTTGCAAGTGCAAGGTACTGAGTTTGATTCTCTGGTACCAAAAACCAAAAATTGTGAAAAAGGCATTAATAAAAATTTGAGTATGGAAAGTTTAGTTTTCTGATTAGATGAAGACTAATAAGAAACCATGTAGGAAGCTGAGCTTGGTGGCATATTCCTGTAATCCCTGTACTCAGGAGGCTGAGGCAAGAGGATCACCATGAATTTGAGGATGGTCTAAACTGCCTAACTAGACCTTGTCTCAAAAAAACCAACAAAACAAAAAGGTTTCTTGTCTTGTTCATGTAGTTTATCCTTAACTGTTGTGCTTCTTCCTGAGTAGTAATAAGCCTGTTTAAGGTTACTGAGCCTTCCTTTAAGACTCCACACATTGCTGAGAGAAATGTAAGGATATATTCTATAAATTCTCATTCCTCATGAATGTTTATGTGTTTTAACTTTTAAAGCTTATAAGCTCATGATAAATACCTTCAAAGGATACAAAAGAGCTTAAAGATACCTATATGCTGTTCTTTAATTTTGCATTCTCTAGAATTTTCCTGTGCATATGCCAAAATTAAAATATAGAACAGGGTTTTTTGTTTGTTTGTTTTGGTGATACCGGGGATTGAACTCAGGCCCTTGTGCTGCCAAGGTAGGTGTGGTACCACTTGAGCTAAATCCCCATCCATACAAAACAGTTTTAAAGCCACAAATTGGGTAATAATATACAACGTATTAGCCAATCAGTTTTTTTTTCTTAATGTGTCTTTCTGCTGTAGCACCTAGTTCTGTTTATTTGGAATCTTATTTGGGGTTGTTTTAAGCTTTCTCTCCTGCAATAAGTCACCTACTTTTGTGTGAGTCTACCCATGGGATAAATGCCTAACAGGAGAGTTGTTGGGTTAAGAGTCTGTGTCTTTACAGTTTTGATCAATATTGCTAATTTGCCATTTCACCAACAGTGTATAGGTTGACTTTTTTCAATTAGGCATTTATTTACTGCCTAGCATAAACTTGATTAATAAATTAGAAACACAAAGGTCAAACCTCATCTTCCATAATTGTTGGAAGAGACTGTGTTCCCCCTAGTGACTTGTATTGATTGATTTTCAGCTTTGCGTATGGCCAATGAGTATTTACTAGTTTTCTTCTGAAAGTGGCCTAAAACTGGCTTTGACTTTGTTCAGTCATGGAATAAGTGAATGTATAAAGATGGGAAGTAATACCCAGGTAAGCCTCTTTTTGGTAATATTTGATGGCTGTCTTAATTAGAACTGAGGTAGTTTGAAATGAACCCTCATGACTAAAGAGGTAATATTTACTTTGTAATAGATCTCTTAGTAGAAGAGTATGTCATTCAATACAGTGTACCATATCTAACATGTAAATATAATGTAATATCACATAATAACCATTTTTACCTTTATTATTTCTTCCATAAAGTCTTTCTTGATGTTTCTTCATTTTCCAGTTTCTCCCATTGTATGTTGACATTTTTCATATTTTCCTTTTAAAAAATAGTAGTTATAGCTGGTGCTGCATTTTGGGTTTTTCATCATTTTATATTGGACCACATTTGGTTTCTAGTCACCATCACCCCAGCACACAATATTTGGCACCTAATTGCTTCAATTGAACATTCATTATATAATTCTTAACTTAGGGAGTTCTTGTGCTCGTAAAAGAGGAATTTCCCAAACATATCTCTTTTTCTTCCCTAGAATAGTACCGATAAAGATCTTTATCTTCTCACTCTTTTTTTTAATTGAATTCTTTATTGGTACAATTTATATACATCTCAAAATCACATATAACATTGGGAAATTTGTACCAGTATATGCCACAATTTAATTCTCATTTTTACCCATATCCCTACCCACTCCCCCCTTTATACATGCTCTTTTATTTTCTTTCTGTATCATATTTATTCCTTCCCCTCATCACATTCCCACACCAAGTTTCCTATAGAAATATTCCACTCTATAAAAGCTGTCCTACTTTCTAGAACTCATTTGCATCTATAGGTGTTCATGCCAAAGAGAAGATCCAGATATTGTCTATCTGTGATCTATTGATTTCACTTATTAGTATATCCTCCAGGTGTCTCCATTTACATCTAAATGGATCGATCTTGTCATTCTTTATGGCAGAGTAATACTCCATTTTGTAAAAAAAACACATCTTCTTTATCCACTCTCCAGTTGATGGGCATTTGGGTTGTTTCCAAGATTGAGATATCACGAACTGAGCTGCTATGAACAAGGGTGTACATCTGTCTTTCCAATGTGAGTTTTTAAATTCTTTCAGGTATATTCCTAGCAGGGGTATAGCAGGATCAAATGGGACCCCTAGTCCTAGTTTTCTG
>PVIC010043593.1:0-15357 GCA_004025085.1 Thryonomys swinderianus
TCAGCACAAGTCTAGTTTCTGTACCGGATGGAAAACATCTAAAAATATATCTGTGCACATTTTGTTTCTGAAAATACACCTCATAGGAAGATCGGAAAGTGCTAGAACTAGAATAATGGCAATGAATGTACAATATTTTTGAAATTATAAAGTAATCATTTCATTCTGATATAATTCTGTCTACCAGGTAGTTTTTAATCTCACAAGCAGAACCTCCAAGACATATACTACACAATGATAAGTAGAAGTTAAGCAGTGTCGCTTGTTTTTGAGTCTGATCTTGGTGTTTATAGGCTGCAAGGAGAAGTGGACAAGGGAAGATGGATGTGAAGTCGATGTGGCCAAGATCAGCTTTCTACCGTGAGTTTGAACCAAGAGTGAAAGACTAAAACCCAGGTGAGCTCGTTGGTTCTGACTCTGAAAGCAACATTTACAGGTGTCAAACTCAGGGAACCTGGAGCTCAGGTCTGGAGGAGAATCCAGGGGAAACAGTTGCAGGTCTGAATGTGACCTCGCTCTGAGGAAACGTTCTGGCAGGTAAGTGATCACATGGATGGCAGAATGGCCGCTGCCTCTCTCCTGCCATCCATGGGTCACAGTCTTTGCTGCCCACTGGAAGCACACCACGAAAGGTAGAGCCTGGCTAAGCTCACACGTGATAAAGCCACCACGCCTCATCTGAGAATTCTCATGGTATAAAGCATCAAATTCAATGCATAACTATCCTCCTCTTTTCCCATCTCCACACTTAATTTGTCTATTACATACACATTACAGAATTTTTACTTTGTGGTTAAAAAATTGATAAAGTTTTTAGATCTCTCATTTTTCTTTCTCAATATATTGTAAGATGCTGTTGTTCTTTTGAAGCCAAAAGAAAAACTTTATTCTGTTTCTGTGATGGTAAACAAAGTGATAGGACAGAAATTAAGACATTTATAGAAATAAAACACTGTGAACTAGCTAAATGAACTGGAAAATTGAGGTGATTATCTGCATAATTCCAGGCTTTTTTGGTAGAAAAATAAAACCTGTCTCTTAAATTATATTTCTCTCCAAAAGGCATTATTCCTACTTTTTAATATTTAGTAATTTCCGTTTCTTTATTTCATTTCACATTTGTAGTTATGACCTAAATGATTAATGTACAGGTAGTTTATGAAATTAGCTTTCATAAAGTTCTCTTCTAACAATTGGTAAAGAAAAGTATTACTTATGCTTTGCTTTTAAAAAGTTTGCAAAGTAATTATGAATGTGTTAATACATAATCAAAAGAAAAAAGGAAGCAATTACCTGGATTGTGTATAAAGAAAAATGTTTTTTTTTTTCTAGTTGGAATTTTAAAGCAAAATTACATCATTTGGTCAAATTTATTTTCAAAATTGTCCTTATTCTTTGAATCTCTTTACATACCCACAAATTTAAAAAGAAATTTTATGGATACATAAAAATGTTTATATTACCTCAATATTAGTATAGAGAATTTTCTATTTAGAATTTTTAGAAGGAATTGGTTCACTTAGTATCATTTCTTTGACCACTGTTAAGTGCATATTATGATATCTTAAAAGTATAGAAATAACTTTCCTTAGCTACTCAAATAATTAAAAAATGTTCTTCAAGTGTATTTACAAAATGTAAAATTTTTGTACAATTGTGTGTAGATCTAGGTAGATACTTATGTTTGGAAGGTTAACATGTGATGATGTATCTCCTTTTGATATCATGTATTGAATATTTTGGAGTTAAATTTCTTACTTTATATATCCCTGGTGCTCAGGAATAAAGATGTAACAGGAACATAAACGGCCAGTCTATCAGCTTATGCTAGTCTCTTATTCATTATAAAATAAAAATGCATCCTCTTACTGGTCATAATAGGGCTGTAATCATAGTGAAATGTTCAAGGATGATCTGAGCAACAGAAGTAAAATACAGGTGGCGATCTCGTGTCATTGGGATCACTAATGTGTACGGTGCATTCTGAGCACAATCTTAACATTTATTTTTATGTGTGTAGTAAAAAAGGAAACCTCAAATGAGAAGGCTTTATAGTTTCTGTTTCATTATAAATCAGGGTGCCGCTATTTTCTGGGGTCTCCACAGCGGATCTTTATAGTTCCCTCTACAGTTAATGAAGTCTAAGAACAGAGATCAAGACAGGTCCTCAGAAATGCCCTTGGGAGGCAGCCGTGCTCGGGTTTCCTGCTCCATCTTTTCCGATATTATTCTTGCTTGCTGAGTAAATGTGTTTGTCCTTATGCCTGGGATATTCTTGTCTTATCCCAGGATTAAATTACTGCCCTATGTTAATGTTCAATTTTCTTTATTAATCTTTGCCCAAACTACATTTCTCAGGAAAAATAATTTTTATTCTGCAGATTGTAAAACTCCTTGAAATTCCATGCAAACACTTAGGTTGTATGTAGGTATTTGATTTTTCTGGGGAATAGAATGCAAGTTTTATACAATTCTCCCTAGGGACTGTGACAGTAAGCAGAATTGAGTTACTGTCTTAGAGAGCTTCTGAATGACTTTTTCATTTTAGCATTCTGTATTTCTCTCAAATTGAAAAAAAATCAGTAAAAGGGAATATTCACCACACACTACATGGCATTTGATAGCACTGCATTTGAGGACATTATATTCTATATAGCAATGATGATTTGACTGGAAGTACCCTAGAGCTCTGTTTCACATTAATGAGTTATACTGAAAATGGGTGATTTAATCCTAAATATCACTCATTCTGTGTATGAGAGTATATTAAATAAGCAAATAAATTAAATCACCCCTTAAGCCTATTTGTAAATCTTTTCTGAAAATATAACTACAAGGTCAAAAGGTTCATATAACCCTCATTTTCCTATAGCTTTTAAGAGTCCCTATTTTAAAAATTTCTGGAGCAACTAAATATCATTACAGTTCTATACTGTGTAGGTAGTTAAAGCTAAAAAAAAAAAAAAAAAGCCTCATCCTTCACTACAAAGTCCAGACCCACCCATGTCGCATCTTTTTATTTGACTGTGCTGAAGTCACCAAAGAGCACTGTGCCAGTCCATCTTTGACTGGATTAAGAGATCTTAGGTGACTGGATTGCGGGGCACTGTGCTCATCAGTGGGTGAATCCTCTGATATAGCTGGAGATCTAGGGGGAGGGGTTACTTGGGCCACGGTTTCAGAAGGTGTTGCTCTCTAAGGCACTCACCCCCGTGCTCTGCTTCTCAGATGCCATGAACCGAGCAGCTTTCCTCTGCTGTACCCTTCACTTTGATGTTCCTGCCTTCGAACCAGTTACCCATGGACTGATACCTCTGAAGCCATGAGCCAAATTACTCCTCTCTGAAGCTGTAGGTATTTGCTATTTTATATTGACAACAGGAATGCTACATGACATAGGCACATTCTCAGTCCAGGATTGTGTCAGCAATTTAGGTAAAATGAGGCTTGGGGAAAAGAAATACCAATCATTGATCATTTACAAATTGTAAGGAATCAAGGAAAAAGAGGAAGCTAGTATGACACCCAGATTTATTGCTTTGATAGCTGGTACACAGAAATAAATGCATTCTGATAAGAAAATGATAGGAAGATTATGGAAAGGATAAAAATATATTAAGATGCATTTTGAAATATTTCCACTAGTAGAAATCATTATTTCATTGTACCAGTTGACATTATCCACAAAAAAATCCATGCTCAACTTGCCAATTCCTTTTTTTTTTTTTTTTTTTTTTTTGAGACAGGGTCTCACTTTGTAGTTCAGGCTGGCCCTCAGCTCATTATGTAGCCCAGGCAAGCCTGGAACTCAGCAGTCCTCCTGTCTCTGCCTCCCGAATGCTGGGATGACAGGCATGAGCCACCACGCCTGGCACTGTGGTATGTGGTATTGTTGGTGGGTATGAATCACCATGCCCAGCATTGTATGTGGTTACCAAGATCGAACTAAGGGCCTTGTGCTTGTGAGGCAGGCGCTGGAACCACTGAGGTAAATCTCTGGCCCTGCCAATTCTTTTGAGAAACAGTATTGTATGTACTCAGAGAAGAAAAGCTTACAACTAGCCACATTTTATTTTCAGAAAATCTGTCCTTATAGTTACTCATTCACTAGTTTTAAAGAAATTTATAAGAGTATATTTCTGTATTATGTAGCTTCCACATTTCAAATTGTCAACTATGGGGACGATGTGCATGTGTCAATGGGAAACTGAAGACGGACTGTACGGTGAGCTCCACCAGCTGGGGAGGTGGGTTAACGTGACTGAGTTTCAGCCATTGCTCATTCCATTTATTGCACGTTGTTATTATAATATTGTAACTTGTAGCCAATAATGTGCTGCCACTGGTTAGTGTCAGCCCAGAATAAGAAATTATTATTAAATGTTTTAGAACAGTGTGGCCAGTTATTTGTTAAATACAGACCATTTTATTATTTCACAGTCATTTTCAGTGCATCTACTGACATTAAAAAGCAGGCAAATTAGCACAGTGGACTGTTGTTAGCACTGCAAACAACACCAGAAAGAAAGAGTCTCCCTGTGCATTAAGGAAGAGTCCTTTTCTCTTTTCTGTATTCTGAGTCCTGAATGACAGATTTAAAATTGCTTTTTGCCTTAATTTATGTTATGAGTATCTTTCTACGATTATCAGTAAGTTCTCACCTGAGTATGCAATCAAAATGAGTGCTGAATTCTTTCTTGACAAGTTATAAAACAGTAAAATATTCCTAAAAGGTATATCACAGATGATATTTTTTACACTAGATGTGTGGTGACACCTATGAATCATTCCAGCATTTCTCTTGAGGTTTCTATTCTGACATAGAAAAATTAAAGAAAAAATGAACAAAGAATGTATTATCTGGAGAGAACAAAGGTAACTCTGGAGCACATAAAAGATTCAAAACTTTTATGTTACTTTTGTAACATAAAACAGATGAAATATATTTTTTCAATACTTCTTACATGTTTATCATTTACTTATCTTTTTAAAGGATATGGAAACAACTCCAGGCATACGAAGCCTCCTCATCTTTGAAAAAGGACACTGTCAAAGGAGAAAAGATGGCCTCTTTGATGAACAGTGCTGGTAAAACTGGGTTTTCAACCTGCCAAAGATTAAAACTAGACCATCTCTCTTTTTTTTTTTTTTTGAGACAGGGTCTCGCTTTGTAGTTCAGGCTGGCTCTGAGCTCACTGTGGTGCCCAGGCAAGCCGCCGCGAACTCAGCAATCCTCTTGTCTCTGCCTCCCTAGTGCTGGGATTATAGGCGTGAGCCACCACGCCCAGCACTGTGGTATGTGGTGTTGACTGTTGGTGGGCGTGTCTCCATGCCCAGCATTATATGTGGTTACCAGGGATCGAACTCAGGTCCTTGTGCTTGCGAGGCAGGCACCGGAGCCAGTGAGCTAACCCTCCGGCCCAAAACTAGACCATCTTTCACCATGCATGAACCTGAAATGGAAGTGGATTAAATATCTAAATATTAAAACAGAAACACTAATCCTTCTGGGAGATAAGTTAGAACTCTTGGAGACATTGGCATAGGGAAAGACTTTATGAACAAAACCTCAGTAGCACAGGAACTAACAGAAAGAGTTGACATCTGGGATCTCATCCTATTGAAAGCTGCACAGTGAGAGAAACCACTAAGAGAGCAAAAAGACAACCTACAATGTGGGAAAAAAGCTTTACCAGTTGTTCCTCAGACAAAAGTCTATTATGTAAAATATATAAAGATCTTTAAAAAATAAGACCCCTCAATTTAAGGACCCAATTCAAAAATGGGCATCTGAAATGAATCAATATTTTTCAGATGAAGAAGTAAAGGCAGCAAAGAAACATATGAAAAAAAATATACAGCATAACTGGTCACTCTAGAGATGCAGATGAAAAGAGTGCTGAGTTTTCATTTTATCTCAGAAAGAATGGCTGCTACTAAGAAAGCAACCAATAACAGAAGCTAGTGGGGCTATGGAGAGAAAGGGACATTATCAGCCATTTGTGGGAATGTAGACCAGTGCAGCTGCTATGAAGATCAGTGTGGAGATCCTTCAGAAAAGAGATTCCTGCCTCGGGTACATGGTACATAGTGAGCTCAGGGCCAACCTGAACTACAAAGCAAGATCTGTCTCAAAAAAACAAAAAAAAAAAAGGTTCAGTGGGGCTGAAGATTTAGCTCAGTGGTTACGGCATCTGCCTTGCAAACACAAGGTCCCAAATTCAATCCCTGGTAACCACACACCACAGTGCCAAGTGTGGTGGCTCACACCCTTAATTCCAGCACTCAGGAGGTAGAGGCAGGAGGATTGCCAAGAGTTTGAGGCTAGCCTGGACTGATAGTGAGCTCAGGGCCAGTCTGAAGAACAAAGCGAGACCCTGCCTCCAAAAAACAAAATTCCATTAAGGATCATATCACAGAAACAGATATCTACCCATGTTTATAGCAGCACAGTTTGAAATAGATAAATCCTGAAAACAGCCCAAATGCCCATTAAGCAGACTAGATAAGGATGTGACTTTAAAAAAAAATAAAAGAGTATTAGTCATAAGGAATGACAAATTAGAGACTTTATAGATAAATGGATCCATGTTGAGGCCATACTAATAAGACAAATAAAACGGACACATATGTGTAAATACTGTATCATTTGTCTAGTGTGAGAAATTGAAGGTATAAATGAGGTCTGGAATGTATGATAGGTACTGCAAAATGGGGAAAAATGTTCAAAGGGAAAGGGGAACTGGATAGGGCCAGCAGAAAGGAAAGAAAAAAAATTGATGATAAAAACTAAAAAACAGAAACAAAGCTTATGTATACAGGGGAGTGCATGGTTGTAGGGAGGGTAAGAGAATGGGAAAAATGAATCAAGATATACCACATACAGACAGAAATTCTCAATGAGGAATGTGATCATAAAGTACTCCTCAAATGTACTAATGAACTCAATTTATTTTTTAAAAAGACAAATGACTGATTGTGGCTTCCTAAGTAATATCTTTATGTGAACATACAGTCTTATTGCAGATGCAGTATATTTGGAATCATGCTGTAGAATGAATCCTCTAGGGGAAGCACTATAAAGTTTGCAAGCTCAATAGAATCAAGAACTTGAGGAGGAGGATGGTAGAATTCTGTGGCCTACAGAGAGTCCTTGCCTATCAGAACTTGCTGTGCTTTTCAGTAGCTGCACCTTATAGGTCTGTAGTCAGAACAGGGTCATTAGAGATATTTTCTCATCAAGAAATAGATGAGAAGGGGTGTAGGATGATGCTCTCTTTTGACAACAACCACAGAAACTCAAACAGGAGTCTAAAAATAAAACAGACCATCATGTTCAAACAGTCTTGCTTGGTTCATTGTAGCAGAGATAGAACAAAGTGGATTTTCAAAATTACTTTCCTGGAGCTTGGAAGATGAAGAAATTAAACTATGGCTGTACTGACTTCTAGAAACATTTTTGATGTTCAGTAACTAACTTGAATTCCAAGTCAGACTCAAATTCATTAGATTCTAGGACTAATTCTAGTTTTCTTACATATCTGGGTGTCAATGTACAGAGAAGGAAATTGTTTATTTATAATTATACCGTAGGTCCTTCAGAGACTTCCCTGTGCCTTTTCGACCTAGTTCTACTCTATTCTAATGACCACATTCCATTTGCACAATACAAATCCACTGCAGATGGAAGAGCCTCTCTCACAAGTAACAAAGGAGCCAAGCCATTCCTCACCAGTTAAAAGACACTATTCCTGGGCTGGGGATTTAGCTCAAGTGGTACTGTGCCAACCTTGGATGCACAAATGGCCCGAGTTCAATCCCCAGTACTGCAAAAAAAAAAAATACAAATTATACATCATTAATAGAAACTATCTCAATAAGATAAACATTTGCTTTACTTTTCAGAGCTGCTTGATTTATCTTTATTTATCTTTATTGTCTTTTGATACCACAAAGGAACCCTTTAGCATCCCAGAATATTTCCTAGTTGCCACGTTAAAAAAAATTAGAGCTCTCTGAACCGTTTTTTCAACTGCTACAAGAGTGTCACAACTTCTCCATGAATGTAGAAAGAAATACATTTGCGCCGGGCGTGGTGGCTCACGCCTGTAATCCCAGCACTCGGGAGGCAGAGACAGGAGGATTGCTGAGTTCGAGGCTTGCCTGGGCTACATAGTGAGCTCAGGGCCAGCCTGGACTACAAAGCAAGACCCTGTCTCAAAAAAAAAAAATACATTTGCCAGTTGTCTTAATACTCTGCAGCTCCAGGCAATACATGTAATTCCTGATGGTAAAAATAACAATAGCTACATTCTAGGTATTTTTTTCATTATTTTATTCAATCTCTGTGAAAGTCTTGAGATTGAGAGTCTGTTGTTTTTAGAGGAGGACATTTATATAAAGATAATTTATTACCTGCCTGACCCTTTTGAGTTCTTTGAAATTTTACTCATCCCAATGGGGGAAAAAGCAATCTAGACAGATGAAACTTCTCTTATTTCAAAAGTTATGAAAAATCAGATTAACTTTGGAGCTGGCTGATGACCAACAGAAAAGACACACTATATCATCTTTAGCTACAATATTGGATTTTTGGCTAAGTATTGATAACAAAGGTGACAATAGCCTTTTTTCCCTTTTTATATTCTATTCTCTCCTTATTTATAAATTAAGGGATCTTGTTTTACTTAAGTTAGTGTCATAAAATTGGTTTGAATTTCATCAATTGCATTTTGTGTTATGGCATTTTAAAGAATATGTTTTTTAAATTAAAAATAAAACTTTTTCATGAAAAAGTTTAAAATGACTTGTCATATTCATTGAAAAATTGAAGGGCAATTTTAAAATCTAATCCAAGCTTTTGTTTCCTTTGTCAGTCCAAGCTGAATTAAATGTTCTCTAAAATGCCTTGGAGTTGCATACAGTATAATTTTTGCCATGAAGTACTTTCAACTTTATTTTTCTTAATTTCATTATTTGTCTTAATTTATGCTGTGCTCTCAATTTGAGGTTTTGTACCTCACAGAGAATTCTCACTTTGGCTCTTAAATTAGAACAACTCTCTAGACACTCTGACATGCCTCTGTCACAAGTAGAACAACACTTTTTTAAAAAATTTTGTCTCTTTTTTTTTAGTTTATTTTTCTCTTTATTGGTACATTGTATATACATATTATGATCACACCCATACTCATCTTTATTATTTCTAAAGGATGGATAGTTTTCCCTCTTTAAAACAGTCCAAGTGCCATCAACAAGGAAAGTATGACTTAGCAATCTGAGCTCCACCAGCTCATCAGCAGAAACCTGGTCTTTTCTCCACACAAAACAAGAGCACAGAATTCCAACGCCGGTCTTCTTCCAGCGGAGACATAAAACCTGCCCTACTTGTCTCATTTTCCCTTCCCCCTGGATTCTAATCTGATATTTCTCATACAAAATGTACAAGTAATGAGTAGAATAAGATTTAATTTGATTGATTTTAGAAAACATCTTATTTCAGCTGCCATATATTTCCAGATTAAAGAGTAACCAGCATTCTCATTATCAGTGGAAGGAGAAATTGAATACAATTTCAGTGAGCTACATACACAGGCACTTTGGATTTGCTTTAGTGCAAGGTTACGATGATATTGAGAATATAATTTAAATTAGAAAGAAGTACAGGCAGTTTTATTCTAATTTTGGAGGGGAGGAACAAAATGAGAGGTACGGTCAAGTAGAGAAGGTCACTTGGTTGCTGTGAATGAAAGAGTCATGGGAAAAGGTTCGAAATATTGTATTAACATAGTACTACAACAATTTCTGACACTTTTCTTAAGAGAGGCATAGGCAATTACTTTGCATAGAGCTTGAATACATTTCAAAGACCACATGAGTCATCTACAATATCATACTTAGAACTTTAGCGAGTGTAACCTTTTGTGCTTTGTACTACACTTCTGAAAATTCACCTCTCTTAAAACCAAATTGTTTCATTTCTTTAGGTGGAGTTCTGAGAAATAGGTAACACAGTAAGAAACATGTCAGTAATCATTCCACCTATGGGAACAGAGTTTCAGGTACTTTTTCTTGAGGCTATTAGCTCTTTCATTGATAGTAAATCTTTATACACTGAATATCCAGACTTGGTAGCTATAATAATGCTGAATAAATGTTTTGCGAATGTGTACCTTAAATTATATACTGTGTAATTATTAATGTTCAGGTCTTATCATTATTTTCCATGATTAACAAAAGATCAATGTAGGCTCTGGTCCCTGTTGGGCGTTTTAAAGGGCAGACTAACTATTTTAACAACTGACTTATAGCTATATGCAAATTTGCATATTATAGGTATATTTAATCTGAACAAACTTCTGCTGTAACTATGCCTGCCTACTTAAGAATAAAGAAATCATTGCCAGATGCACAAGAAATCTGCTGTCCCTTGGATTAAAAGTAGTAAAAACAGGCATGTGTTGCATCATAGCGTTTTGGGAAATGACAAACAATATTTATAAGAGTGATCCAATGAAATTATCATTGAACTGAAAAATGGCTACTGACCAGAGAGGTCAAAGCCATTATGAGTGCAGTAGTTCAATCATTTCTCATATATCTGTAGTGATACTAATAGAAACAAACCTATGATGGTGCTATCATATCAATGTATAGCACATCCAATTGTATAGCATATATATATAGCATTTGACAATGATGATAAACTGCATAAAGAAAATGTGTATTTACTGTGTTGTACTTCTAGCAATTTTGGAATATATATTTACTTTAAGAAGTTTAATGTGGAACAGCACACTCTGTTGTATTGTCAGGAATGTTATGCATCTTGGGTCTACTGAGTCTGTCCATCTTACTAGGAGGCGAGATGAGCGATTTACCTATTCCCCATAGTTCTGGCTACATATACTTTATGATGTTTACCCAATGGCAAAATTTCCTAATAAGAACTTTTAGAATGCCTTCTCATTGTTCATCAAGGTATAGCTAATAATTGAATATACATTATAAATTCAGTATTTCCCACTAGCTTAACACTATGCTAAAATTTTACACGTATTATCTCATTTCATCTTCACAAGAAATCCTTAGAAAAACTATGATTTAGAGAGATTGTTATTTGCCTAAATAGTTCCACAAAGGTAAAATATAACTCAATGCTGTTCCTTTATTAAAAATTTGGTCTTTGCAATGTTTTGTGACACTGTCTCTCAGAATAAAATTTATGAGAACAATGAATTGTGGCCTAGCTACTGTGAATAAAACTACCACAACTCTTTTTAGAAAGTCATTTCTAGTGGATTAGCCTTTAGGTTTGAGAAAATGGAAGAATGAAATTTAAGAGTAATTGCACCCCAGTCTCCTAGAATGGATTATACAACACAGACTGGATTATTACCCATTAAAGATCAATGGTCTGAGATTCTGTGTGTGTCTGTGTGTGTGTAATTAAAGTAATTTTAAGTGATTCTAAACAAAATTTTGCTTAAAATACTGAAATGGAAAAGAGGAAGACTTTTGTTGGAAGTGTGAACACATCCACTTAATTGTTAGATTGCCTCCAGAATGAATTTAAGCTTAGAATATAAGCGTGCAGGATGATTAATATTTGTACATATTGTAATAGCTTATTTGCAAAGTATTTTGTTTCTCATAGAAGACACATACACACACACTCACACAAATACAGATGCTCACATAGTAGAGATAAAGATTTACAGACTCTGAGAATGTTTAAAATCAGATCTTTTTTCAACTTTTTATTTGTCTAGAAGATTGACATGCTAATCAGCAAAGGCATTTTCTAGTTATAAAGGATTAATAAAGTAGTTGTAAAAAATGAAGAATGGGGGCCGGAGGGTTAGCTCAGTGGTTCCGGCGCTGGCCTCGCAAGCGCAAGGTCCTGAGTTCGATCCCCGGTAACCACATATAATGCTGGGCGTGGAGACACGCCCACCAACAATCAACACCGCATACCACAATGCCGGACGTGGTGGCTCACGCCTGTAATCCCAGCACTCGGGAGGCAGGGACAGGAGGATTGCTGAGTTTGTGGCGGCTTGCCTGGGCACCATAGTGAGCTCAGGGCCAGCCTGAACTACAAAGTGAGACCCTGTCTCAAAAAAAGCAAAAAAAAAAAAAAAAAAAAAAAAAAAAAAAAAAAAAAAAAAAAAAGAAGAATGGGTGGGGAAAAGACTAATGTTCAGAAGACAAAAAAAGAGAAAGGATTTTAATAATGCTTATCAGATAGTTAAATCTTTTGAAAATAAAAGAATTCAGCCATAGAAAGGCATGCGTATTAACTAGTAAATTAAATAGTAAATTACTGCAAAATTAAAAGTTAAGTAATGACTTTAGAAAGTTGAACTGGGAAATAAATTGGTCTTCACTTAGATGTTTTAAAGTGAGATAAATCATGCTGTAACTTTCATAATATTTTAAAGGGAATGCAATATTATTCTGTTGGTTTTTTTAATAGAAGAAAAGTGATTGAATCCTGCACTCATGTATGCACTTTGACCTATTTCTTTCCCAATTAAAGCTTAATTCAATATCTGTGAACTTTAGAGCTACAGTTTCCAAGGGAGGAAGATTTTTCTGTGTCTGAGGGACATTTGGTAATGTATGGAGATATTTTTTTATCATCACAGCCAGGATGCTTTTGGAATCTAGTGAGGAAAAATGTGAGTAAACCTTCTATAAATCACAAGACAACCTTACATAGCAAAAAATGATTCTGTTCAAATGACAATAGTACTGCGATGGAAAAATCAGTTTAAAGCAACACAAAACTCATCTGAGGAGCTGTCTTAGTTCATGGAACAGCTACCTTAATCTGTTCAAGCTCTATAACAAAATACCACTAGAATGGCTAATTATGTTTGTGAATTTGCTGGTTTTCAGGGATGCTTATAAAATTGGTAACATTTCTGCACAAATGTGTGAAGGTGTTTCTTGTTAAGATCATCACGTGAGTCCACAGAGTGGGGAAGTCTCACCTGATACAGACAGTGCCATCTATAGGGTGGGGCCTACATGGAAGGAAAAACCAGGAGGGGAAGCTCGCTTGTATGCATATGCTTCTGGCTGGGTGTGTGCCGTTTTGGCTATGTAAGGACATCAGACTCTTAAGTTATGGAAGAATTTAGACGGGCTGCATCCTTGGCCTCTTTCATTCTGAAACTTCCACCTTCTTGCATGAAGAAGCTAACAGCTTCCCCAGGGTTCAGCCTTCAGACAGTTGTGGTGAAATGCTCCAACCCCTGACAGCGTTAGCCTAATAAACAGCCTCTTAAAATACAATGGCTTATAATCAACAGAAATTTGTCTCTCTCAGCTCTGGTGGACAAGAAGCCTAAGATCAGGGCAATGGTAGCTAGAGTGTCTGGTGAGGGTCTGAAGTGGTTGCCTGGCTTCTAGATGGTTTTGTATTGAATACTGTGACTTCCTGTGCAGGAGGAAAAGGGAGCTGCCCAGCACCTCTTTTAGAATGGCGATCACCTCCTAATCACCTCATTACCCCTCAAAAGCTTTCACCTTTTAATACTATCTTCTTGTGGGAAGGATGGCACAGCTTTATCCTCTTCCATGGGGCTGTAAGGCAAATGTCATGGTCACCCCACTGACAGTGAAGGCCTTTTTGAGAAATTCTGGACAGTGGCCATCTAGAACACAGGGACAATTATTTATCTTTCCTCACACTCTATTACATATAAGTGATTGTAAAGTATGATTCTGACCAAAAAGTGGGTGGCACCTCATTTGTCTTAAGTATCATAGGTACAGTAGCCTCAGAAGGGTGTGCTCTGTCCTTCACACCTGCCACTGTGGTGCACACAGACATGTGGCAAAGAGGGAGGCAAGTCTCCGTGTCTCGCCTCTGCTACCCCCCTGAGCCCTGGAGCTTACAGTGATGGTGTGCTGTTTCACTTTGTGTGGATTAGAAAATGCCAGAAAATGTTCAACAGATTCCCATTATATAAATGTACTCTTTTAATGTAATTTCAAAGTCAAATCCTTGAGTTTTAGTGAAAACTATTTGGTACATTCAAAGAAAGCAAGTGTAAAGTATGGTTTTATGTGCAATGAGCTTTGCTTTCTTTAAATTTGGCTTTTTTTTTCCTAAGATACTCTCAAGAGTAGTTTTAAGAGACTTTATGTGTATTGAAGAAGACATTATCATTCAAAAATTAACTTGTGATGAAGGCAAAGATTCTATATCCTTAAAATAAATAAGGCAATGAATGGTGAACCTCAAGCCTCTAATCATAATCACTAATCAAGTCACTAACCACAAGCTAAAACCATGTGTGGCTTTTCTTCTTTGCCTTCACTTGGTGTTTTGCTTTTGTTGTTTTAGTTCTGTTTAACTTATCTGATGGCTACATATATAAAACATCATGAAGCATATCTCTTTGGAATTTATGCAAAGGCCTACCGTTGTTATTATGTGATCCCAAGAAAAAATATCATTATGGAGGAATATACAGCTGATAATTTGTCAATGAAAACTGAAATAATGCTTAGAGCCTTCAATTAAGATTTTCTATATGTTAAGCATTTTAGGTAAAAACTTCATTTCACTTTATTTGAAAAGGCAACGGTGATCTCAGTTATAAACAAGAAACTGAGCCTAAAAAATGTTGGACTAACAGAGCCCAGCCGGAAATCTGGAGTTTGTATCCAGCCTGAATTTTCCCTGTGAAGCCATGCTGTATCACTTCTCTGTGCGAAGCCTTTGCTGGAGCCGCTTCTGTGTCCATAACCACTCGCGTCCTCACTGCTTCTCACAGAGCCAGTCCTGAGAGCTCCAGCTCCAACTCAACCATTTCCCTTCCCTGACTCCCCCAAGCGCCCTGTCTCCAGTGAAATTCCTGTCTTAACCATTCGCTGTCCTAATTCCCTTTGCACAAATATTAGCATAAGTTGCTTCCTTGCTTGGAAGCCACTATAAAAAACTATTGATGGCTTTACTTAATGTCACCTCATCAGAGAGAGCTTTAATCATTACTATTTTATCTGGTTTTATATTTTCCCAGAGTACTTATATATGCATTTCTTCACTTGTTGTCTGTATCTCATTTCTTCCCGTATGAGAATAATACTTTGTTTTGTTCAGCTCCGTGTCTCCTACACCTAGAATAAAGCCTGTCATGTAGGAGTCATTTCAATATTGTTGAATGAATATATGAATTATTAACATCTTCCACATCAAGGGCAAACACGCAGTGCATGATGGGGTCCTGAGAATCTCTAATTCAGTTGAAACAAATCTAAGAGGAATTTGCTACACACTCTTGGATTAGGAAGAACTTTATAGAGCAGATGCAATTCTATAGAAGGGCTTAATACCTGGAT